>CASBWL010000610.1:10000-12500 GCA_949130495.1 Sambucus nigra | reverse complement strand
GGTAAAGTCATTTGGGTGATGCCCAAAAATGGGCAAAGTCGGTCGCCCGATGCAAGGCAATGTCGGTCAGCCGACGATACAGTCGGTCGACCGGCGCCCAACAAGGAAATTCATCCGAGGAAGGAACCTCGCGTGCACGAGAAAACTCGACCCACGTTGCCAAGGTAATACCCAAACCACCCAACAAGTATTTAGGGTGATGCATAGAACCAAGGCAATGTCGGCCCAAAATGGGCAAAGTCGGTCGGCCGACGAAAAATAGCAGAGCAATGTCGGTCAGCCGATGTCGGTCGACCGACGAAAAACAGTACCGGGAAGGAACCTCACGCTACCGAGAAAACTCGGTCACGCTACCGGGAAAACCAGGAGAGGAACCTCAGGCTACCGAGAAAACTCGGTCACGCTACCGGGAAAACCAGGTGAGGAACCTCGGGCTACCGAGAAAACTCGGTCACGCTACCTGGAAAACCAGGTGAGGAACCTCGCGCGTCGGTCAACCGACGAAAAACTCGATCACGATACCGAGAGAACCCGGTAAGGAACCTCGCGCGCACGGGAAGCCTCGATCACAGCCCGGCAGCACCCGGTAAGGAACCTCGCGCGTCGGTCGACCGACGAAAAAATCGGTCGACCGACGAAAAAGTCGGTCGACCGACATTTTTTTTCAAAGTTTTTCCAAATGCCTAGGCAAGCTTCCCAGACCTTCCCAACAACATATTATGACTTCCCATGGACGCCCTCAAACTTTGGCAAAGGGAATACCCGAGTACTCATCTTATTGCAGTTGATGTCTACTGCTACCACTATGAAAATTTCGTTAAGATGTTATATGAGGGGGGGTGAGTCCAGAGCAGCAGAGGTTCGAAATTTTCAGCATGACCGATGACCGTTACCGACGCATGCCCGATGCATAAAAACACCCCAAGACAAGTCCACTAAGCCCCGATGACCCAAAAAAGTCCCGAAAAAAGGGTCGCCAAGATCTGCCCGACCGTCGGCCGACCGACGAAAAACGTCGGTCGACCGTTTCCAGGCTAGAACGAAAACGTTGTCCAAATGTTGCCTGAAAGTCATTCCAATGATGACTACATACAAGGCAACGTCCGCAAGTAACTGAGGTCCCTAGAAATGCCCGATACTACGGGTCACCGAAAGTCGCCCGATCGTCGGCCGACCGACACGGCACGTCGGTCGACCGTTTCCAGCGCATAATGAAAACGGTGCCCAAATGTTGCCTGAAAGTCATTCGAGCAAACATGGAACACCTAGGCAAGGTACCCAATGGCCAAATGTTCCTAGAAATGTCCGATAGAGAATGGGTCACCAAAAGTCGACCGATCGGCGTGGCACACCGGCTGACCGTTTTCAGTGCAGAACGGAACTGTGCCCAGATGTTGCCTGAAAGTCATTTGAATGATGCCTAGAAACAAGGCAACGTCCCTAGATATGCCCGATACAAGGCGTCGCCAAAAGCGAAACATGCTGTCGGCCGACCGACACGGCACGTCGGTCGACCGTTTTCAGCGCACAACGAAAATGTGCCCAAATGTTGCCTGAATGCCCATGCAAGTTGGCACCCGATTGGGTATCATGGCAAGGCAACCCAATATCGAAAGAAATAGTGGCGCCAACCTGGGATGCCCAACCCAAGATGCAGGTTGGCACCCACAACAGTCCCGACACGATAAGGTAACATATTCCACGTGATGCCTAAGCGACCCAACAAGTTGGTCGATCTATTCCCATGCACGTCCTGCTTACTCCCAAAATATATAGGCAAAGTCGGCCAGGTCGTGCATAAAACCAGGCAATTTCGGTCGGGTGATGTCGAAAAATAAGCGAATAACCTCACGTGATGCCACCGATACCAGTGAAAGAAGACAATGTCGTCGAGGTAATGCTTGGAAAACAGGCAAACAACCTCACGCGATGCCTGACGTTGGGTGACCTTTCCCAGTGCAAGGAAATTTTTCGAACTTATCGCAGTTCATGTCTACTGCTACCACTTTGGAATTTTTGTTAAGATGTTATATAGAGGGGGGTGATGTTCCTAGCCAACCTTCCCTTCCTTCGGGAAGGGTCGGGGAACGAGCGCCTAGGCGTTCCCAGGAATACGGGGGAAATCACACAGTGGGATTTGCATTCGATCTTCGTGAAGCCTCGGAATCACGAAAATGGGATGGTTATCCGACTGTGTGATTACCCTCGTGGGGAGATGCGATGTCCTGGCATCCCCCCGAAAGGATGGGGGAGATTTAACGTTCTAATTGCTTTGGGGTGAGATGCGTTCATGTGATCTGAGATTACATGTTCTAATCACTCTGGGGTAGAAATGATCGGGCGATCTCCCTTGTCATGTCCCTCAGAATGATGCATGGGCATCAGGCAAGTGTTGCTCCTCGCTTGCCTGTCCATCCTCCCGCCTTGTAATCCCTTGTGTTCTAGTGAACGAAGAACGTGGCATGTAGAGGTACTTTGTTCTGCGCGCATGTCTCGATTA
>CASBWL010000610.1:0-2500 GCA_949130495.1 Sambucus nigra | reverse complement strand
CGGTCGGCCGACGAAAAACAACGAGGCAATGTCGGTCGACCGACGTCGATCGACCGACGCCCAGTACCGGGAAGGAACCTCACGCTACCGAGAAAACTCGACCCATGTTGCCAAGGTAATACCCAAACCACCCAACAATTATTTAGGGTGATGCATAAAACCAAGGCAAAGTCGGTCGGCCGACGAAAAATAGCGAGGCAATGTCGGTCGGCCGACGTCGGTCGACCGACGCCCAGTACCGGGAAGGAACCTGACGCTACCGAGAAAACTCGGTCATGCTACCGGGAGAGAACCTAATGCGCACGAGAAAACTCGGTCACACTATCGGGAAAACCAGGTAAGGAACCTCGCGCGGACGAGAAACCTCGATCACTGCCCGACAGCACCCGGTAAGGAACCTCGCGCGTCGGTCAACCGACGAAAAAATCGGTCGACCTAGCAGCAAGGCAATGTCGACAGGGTGATGCCCGGGAACAAGGCAACTGGCAGTCTGGTGATGCCTGGAAACAAGACAATGTCGGCAAGGTGATGCCTCGAAATGGGCAAAGTGATACCCAACAATGGTGATGCCTAGCAACAAGGTGATACCCAAAAATGGGCAAAGTCGGTCCGCCGATGCAAGGCAATGTCGGTCGACCGACGCCCAACAAGGAAATACATTCAAGTAAGGAACGTCACCCGCACGAGACAACTAGGCGCGCTCCTGCGAGTGAACCTCGTGCTCTCGGGTGATGCCTAGAAACAAGGAATTTTTCGGTCGGACGATGCCCAGAAACAAGGCAAGGTCGCTCGAGTTATGCCTAGAAACAAGCAATGTCGGTCGGATGATGCCTAGAAATAAGGTAAAGTCATTTGGGTGATGCCCAAAAATGGGCAAAGTCGGTCGCCCGATGCAAGTCAATGTCGTTCAGCCGACGATACAGTCGGTCGACCGGCGCCCAACAAGGAAATCCATCCGAGGAAGGAACCTCGCGTGCACGAGAAAACTCGACCCATGTTGCCAAGGTAATACCCAAACCACCCAACAAGTATTTAGGGTGATGCACAGAACCAAGGCAATGTCGGCCCGAAATGGGCAAAGTCGGTCGGCCGACGAAAAATAGCAGGACAATGTCGGTCAGCCGATGTCGGTCGACCGACGAAAAACAGTACCGGGAAGGAACCTCACGCTACCGAGAAAACTCGGTCACGCTACCGGGAAAACCCGGAGAGGAACCTCAGGCTACCGAGAAAACTCGGTCACGCTACCGGGAAAACCAGGAGAGGAACCTCAGGCTACCGAGAAAACTCGGTCACGCTACCGGGAAAACCAGGTGAGGAACCTCGGGCTACCGAGAAAACTCGGTCACGCTACCTGGAAAACCAGGTGAGGAACCTCGCGCGTCGGTCAACCGACGAAAAACTCGATCACGATACCGAGAGAACCCGGTAAGGAACCTCGCGCGCACGGGAAGCCTCGATCACAGCCCGGCAGCACCCGGTAAGGAACCTCGCGCGTCGGTCGACCGACGAAAAAATCGGTCGACCGACGAAAAAGTCGGTCGACCGACATTTTTTTTCAAAGTTTTTCCAAATGCCTAGGCAAGCTTCCCAGACCTTCCCAACAACATATTATGACTTCCCATGGACGCCCTCAAACTTTGGCAAAGGGAATACCCGAGTACTCATCTTATTGCAGTTGATGTCTACTGCTACCACTATGAAAATTTCGTTAAGATGTTATATGAGGGGGGGTGAGTCCAGAGCAGCAGAGGTTCGAAATTTTCAGCATGACCGATGACCGTTACCGACGCATGCCCGATGCATAAAAACACCCCAAGACAAGTCCACTAAGCCCCGATGACCCAAAAAAGTCCCGAAAAAAGGGTCGCCAAGATCTGCCCGACCGTCGGCCGACCGACGAAAAACGTCGGTCGACCGTTTCCAGGCTAGAACGAAAACGTTGTCCAAATGTTGCCTGAAAGTCATTCCAATGATGACTACATACAAGGCAACGTCCGCAAGTAACTGAGGTCCCTAGAAATGCCCGATACTACGGGTCACCGAAAGTCGCCCGATCGTCGGCCGACCGACACGGCACGTCGGTCGACCGTTTCCAGCGCATAATGAAAACGGTGCCCAAATGTTGCCTGAAAGTCATTCGAGCAAACATGGAACACCTAGGCAAGGTACCCAATGGCCAAATGTTCCTAGAAATGTCCGATAGAGAATGGGTCACCAAAAGTCGACCGACCGGCGTGGCACACCGGCTGACCGTTTTCAGTGCAGAACGGAACTGTGCCCAGATGTTGCCTGAAAGTCATTTGAATGATGCCTAGAAACAAGGCAACGTCCCTAGATATGCCCGATACAAGGCGTCTCCAAAAGCGAAACATGCTGTCGGCCGACCGACACGGCACGTCGGTCGACCGTTTTCAGCGCACAACGAAAATGTGCCCAAATGTTGCCTGAATGCCCATGCAAGTTGGCACCCGATTGGGTATCATGGCAAGGCAACCCA
>CASBWL010000609.1:35000-37500 GCA_949130495.1 Sambucus nigra | reverse complement strand
GACGAGTAACCTCGATCACTTCCCGACAGCACCCTGTAAGGAACCTCGCGCGTCGGTCGACCGACGAAAAAATCGGTCGACCTAGCAGCAAGGCAATGTCGACAGGGTGATGCCCGGGAACAAGGCAACAGTCGGTCTGGTGATGCCTGGAAACAAGACAATGTCGGCAAGGTGATGCCTCGAAACAAGGCAATGTCGGTCGGGTGATGCCTAGCAACAAGGTGATACCCAAAAATGGGCAAAGTCGGTCCGCCGATGCAAGGCAATGTCGGTCGACCGACGCCCAACAAGGAAATACATTCAAGGAAGGAACCTCACCCGCACGAGACAACTAGGCGCGCTCCTGCGAGTGAACCTCGTGCTCTCGGGTGATGCCTAGAAACAAGGAATTTTTCGGTCGGACGATGCCCAGAAAAAAGGCAAGGTCGGTCGAGTTATGCCTAGAAACAAGCAATGTCGGTCGGATGATGCCTAGAAATAAGGTAAAGTCATTTGGGTGATGCCCAAAAATGGGCAAAGTCGGTCGCCCGATGCAAGGCAATGTCGGTCAGCCGACGATACAGTCGGTCGACCGGCGCCCAACAAGGAAATTCATCCGAGGAAGGAACCTCGCGTGCACGAGAAAACTCGACCCACGTTGCCAAGGTAATACCCAAACCACCCAACAAGTATTTAGGGTGATGCATAGAACCAAGGCAATGTCGGCCCAAAATGGGCAAAGTCGGTCGGCCGACGAAAAATAGCAGAGCAATGTCGGTCAGCCGATGTCGGTCGACCGACGAAAAACAGTACCGGGAAGGAACCTCACGCTACCGAGAAAACTCGGTCACGCTACCGGGAAAACCAGGAGAGGAACCTCAGGCTACCGAGAAAACTCGGTCACGCTACCGGGAAAACCAGGTGAGGAACCTCGGGCTACCGAGAAAACTCGGTCACGCTACCTGGAAAACCAGGTGAGGAACCTCGCGCGTCGGTCAACCGACGAAAAACTCGATCACGATACCGAGAGAACCCGGTAAGGAACCTCGCGCGCACGGGAAGCCTCGATCACAGCCCGGCAGCACCCGGTAAGGAACCTCGCGCGTCGGTCGACCGACGAAAAAATCGGTCGACCGACGAAAAAGTCGGTCGACCGACATTTTTTTTCAAAGTTTTTCCAAATGCCTAGGCAAGCTTCCCAGACCTTCCCAACAACATATTATGACTTCCCATGGACGCCCTCAAACTTTGGCAAAGGGAATACCCGAGTACTCATCTTATTGCAGTTGATGTCTACTGCTACCACTATGAAAATTTCGTTAAGATGTTATATGAGGGGGGGTGAGTCCAGAGCAGCAGAGGTTCGAAATTTTCAGCATGACCGATGACCGTTACCGACGCATGCCCGATGCATAAAAACACCCCAAGACAAGTCCACTAAGCCCCGATGACCCAAAAAAGTCCCGAAAAAAGGGTCGCCAAGATCTGCCCGACCGTCGGCCGACCGACGAAAAACGTCGGTCGACCGTTTCCAGGCTAGAACGAAAACGTTGTCCAAATGTTGCCTGAAAGTCATTCCAATGATGACTACATACAAGGCAACGTCCGCAAGTAACTGAGGTCCCTAGATATGCCCGATACTACGGGTCACCGAAAGTCGCCCGATCGTCGGCCGACCGACACGGCACGTCGGTCGACCGTTTCCAGCGCATAATGAAAACGGTGCCCAAATGTTGCCTGAAAGTCATTCGAGCAAACATGGAACACCTAGGCAAGGTACCCAATGGCCAAATGTTCCTAGAAATGTCCGATAGAGAATGGGTCACCAAAAGTCGACCGACCGGCGTGGCACACCGGCTGACCGTTTTCAGTGCAGAACGGAACTGTGCCCAGATGTTGCCTGAAAGTCATTTGAATGATGCCTAGAAACAAGGCAACGTCCCTAGATATGCCCGATACAAGGCGTCGCCAAAAGCGAAACATGCTGTCGGCCGACCGACACGGCACGTCGGTCGACCGTTTTCAGCGCACAACGAAAATGTGCCCAAATGTTGCCTGAATGCCCATGCAAGTTGGCACCCGATTGGGTATCATGGCAAGGCAACCCAATATCGAAAGAAATAGTGGCGCCAACCTGGGATGCCCAACCCAAGATGCAGGTTGGCACCCACAACAGTCCCGACACGATAAGGTAACATATTCCACGTGATGCCTAAGCGACCCAACAAGTTGGTCGATCTATTCCCATGCACGTCCTGCTTACTCCCAAAATATATAGGCAAAGTCGGCCAGGTCGTGCATAAAACCAGGCAATTTCGGTCGGGTGATGTCGAAAAATAAGAGAATAACCTCACGTGATGCCACCGATACCAGTGAAAGAAGACAATGTCGTCGAGGTAATGCTTGGAAAACAGGCAAACAACCTCACGCGATGCCTGACGTTGGGTGACCTTTCCCAGTGCAAGGAAATTTTTCGAACTTATCGCAGTTCATGTCTACTGCTACCACTTTGGAATTTTTG
>CASBWL010000609.1:12500-15000 GCA_949130495.1 Sambucus nigra | reverse complement strand
AAGGCAATGTCGACAGGGTGATGCCCGGGAACAAGGCAACAGTCGGTCTGGTGATGCCTGGAAACAAGACAATGTCGGCAAGGTGATGCCTCGAAACAAGGCAATGTCGGTCGGGTGATGCCTAGCAACAAGGTGATACCCAAAAATGGGCAAAGTCGGTCCGCCGATGCAAGGCAATGTCGGTCGACCGACGCCCAACAAGGAAATACATTCAAGGAAGGAACCTCACCCGCACGAGACAACTAGGCGCGCTCCTGCGAGTGAACCTCGTGCTCTCGGGTGATGCCTAGAAACAAGGAATTTTTCGGTCGGACGATGCCCAGAAAAAAGGCAAGGTCGGTCGAGTTATGCCTAGAAACAAGCAATGTCGGTCGGATGATGCCTAGAAATAAGGTAAAGTCATTTGGGTGATGCCCAAAAATGGGCAAAGTCGGTCGCCCGATGCAAGGCAATGTCGGTCAGCCGACGATACAGTCGGTCGACCGGCGCCCAACAAGGAAATTCATCCGAGGAAGGAACCTCGCGTGCACGAGAAAACTCGACCCACGTTGCCAAGGTAATACCCAAACCACCCAACAAGTATTTAGGGTGATGCATAGAACCAAGGCAATGTCGGCCCAAAATGGGCAAAGTCGGTCGGCCGACGAAAAATAGCAGAGCAATGTCGGTCAGCCGATGTCGGTCGACCGACGAAAAACAGTACCGGGAAGGAACCTCACGCTACCGAGAAAACTCGGTCACGCTACCGGGAAAACCAGGAGAGGAACCTCAGGCTACCGAGAAAACTCGGTCACGCTACCGGGAAAACCAGGTGAGGAACCTCGGGCTACCGAGAAAACTCGGTCACGCTACCTGGAAAACCAGGTGAGGAACCTCGCGCGTCGGTCAACCGACGAAAAACTCGATCACGATACCGAGAGAACCCGGTAAGGAACCTCGCGCGCACGGGAAGCCTCGATCACAGCCCGGCAGCACCCGGTAAGGAACCTCGCGCGTCGGTCGACCGACGAAAAAATCGGTCGACCGACGAAAAAGTCGGTCGACCGACATTTTTTTTCAAAGTTTTTCCAAATGCCTAGGCAAGCTTCCCAGACCTTCCCAACAACATATTATGACTTCCCATGGACGCCCTCAAACTTTGGCAAAGGGAATACCCGAGTACTCATCTTATTGCAGTTGATGTCTACTGCTACCACTATGAAAATTTCGTTAAGATGTTATATGAGGGGGGGTGAGTCCAGAGCAGCAGAGGTTCGAAATTTTCAGCATGACCGATGACCGTTACCGACGCATGCCCGATGCATAAAAACACCCCAAGACAAGTCCACTAAGCCCCGATGACCCAAAAAAGTCCCGAAAAAAGGGTCGCCAAGATCTGCCCGACCGTCGGCCGACCGACGAAAAACGTCGGTCGACCGTTTCCAGGCTAGAACGAAAACGTTGTCCAAATGTTGCCTGAAAGTCATTCCAATGATGACTACATACAAGGCAACGTCCGCAAGTAACTGAGGTCCCTAGATATGCCCGATACTACGGGTCACCGAAAGTCGCCCGATCGTCGGCCGACCGACACGGCACGTCGGTCGACCGTTTCCAGCGCATAATGAAAACGGTGCCCAAATGTTGCCTGAAAGTCATTCGAGCAAACATGGAACACCTAGGCAAGGTACCCAATGGCCAAATGTTCCTAGAAATGTCCGATAGAGAATGGGTCACCAAAAGTCGACCGACCGGCGTGGCACACCGGCTGACCGTTTTCAGTGCAGAACGGAACTGTGCCCAGATGTTGCCTGAAAGTCATTTGAATGATGCCTAGAAACAAGGCAACGTCCCTAGATATGCCCGATACAAGGCGTCGCCAAAAGCGAAACATGCTGTCGGCCGACCGACACGGCACGTCGGTCGACCGTTTTCAGCGCACAACGAAAATGTGCCCAAATGTTGCCTGAATGCCCATGCAAGTTGGCACCCGATTGGGTATCATGGCAAGGCAACCCAATATCGAAAGAAATAGTGGCGCCAACCTGGGATGCCCAACCCAAGATGCAGGTTGGCACCCACAACAGTCCCGACACGATAAGGTAACATATTCCACGTGATGCCTAAGCGACCCAACAAGTTGGTCGATCTATTCCCATGCACGTCCTGCTTACTCCCAAAATATATAGGCAAAGTCGGCCAGGTCGTGCATAAAACCAGGCAATTTCGGTCGGGTGATGTCGAAAAATAAGCGAATAACCTCACGTGATGCCACCGATACCAGTGAAAGAAGACAATGTCGTCGAGGTAATGCTTGGAAAACAGGCAAACAACCTCACGCGATGCCTGACGTTGGGTGACCTTTCCCAGTGCAAGGAAATTTTTCGAACTTATCGCAGTTCATGTCTACTGCTACCACTTTGGAATTTTTGTTAAGATGTTATATAGAGGGGGGTGATGTTCCTAGCCAACCTTCCCTTCCTTCGGGAAGGGTCGGGGAACGAGCGCCTAGGCGTTCCCA
>CASBWL010000609.1:0-2500 GCA_949130495.1 Sambucus nigra | reverse complement strand
CGATGCATAAAAACACCCCAAGACAAGTCCACTAAGCCCCGATGACCCAAAAAAGTCCCGAAAAAAGGGTCGCCAAGATCTGCCCGACCGTCGGCCGACCGACGAAAAACGTCGGTCGACCGTTTCCAGGCTAGAACGAAAACGTTGTCCAAATGTTGCCTGAAAGTCATTCCAATGATGACTACATACAAGGCAACGTCCGCAAGTAACTGAGGTCCCTAGATATGCCCGATACTACGGGTCACCGAAAGTCGCCCGATCGTCGGCCGACCGACACGGCACGTCGGTCGACCGTTTCCAGCGCATAATGAAAACGGTGCCCAAATGTTGCCTGAAAGTCATTCGAGCAAACATGGAACACCTAGGCAAGGTACCCAATGGCCAAATGTTCCTAGAAATGTCCGATAGAGAATGGGTCACCAAAAGTCGACCGACCGGCGTGGCACACCGGCTGACCGTTTTCAGTGCAGAACGGAACTGTGCCCAGATGTTGCCTGAAAGTCATTTGAATGATGCCTAGAAACAAGGCAACGTCCCTAGATATGCCCGATACAAGGCGTCGCCAAAAGCGAAACATGCTGTCGGCCGACCGACACGGCACGTCGGTCGACCGTTTTCAGCGCACAACGAAAATGTGCCCAAATGTTGCCTGAATGCCCATGCAAGTTGGCACCCGATTGGGTATCATGGCAAGGCAACCCAATATCGAAAGAAATAGTGGCGCCAACCTGGGATGCCCAACCCAAGATGCAGGTTGGCACCCACAACAGTCCCGACACGATAAGGTAACATATTCCACGTGATGCCTAAGCGACCCAACAAGTTGGTCGATCTATTCCCATGCACGTCCTGCTTACTCCCAAAATATATAGGCAAAGTCGGCCAGGTCGTGCATAAAACCAGGCAATTTCGGTCGGGTGATGTCGAAAAATAAGCGAATAACCTCACGTGATGCCACCGATACCAGTGAAAGAAGACAATGTCGTCGAGGTAATGCTTGGAAAACAGGCAAACAACCTCACGCGATGCCTGACGTTGGGTGACCTTTCCCAGTGCAAGGAAATTTTTCGAACTTATCGCAGTTCATGTCTACTGCTACCACTTTGGAATTTTTGTTAAGATGTTATATAGAGGGGGGTGATGTTCCTAGCCAACCTTCCCTTCCTTCGGGAAGGGTCGGGGAACGAGCGCCTAGGCGTTCCCAGGAATACGGGGGAAATCACACAGTGGGATTTGCATTCGATCTTCGTGAAGCCTCGGAATCACGAAAATGGGATGGTTATCCGACTGTGTGATTACCCTCGTGGGGAGATGCGATGTCCTGGCATCCCCCCGAAAGGATGGGGGAGATTTAACGTTCTAATTGCTTTGGGGTGAGATGCGTTCATGTGATCTGAGATTACATGTTCTAATCACTCTGGGGTAGAAATGATCGGGCGATCTCCCTTGTCATGTCCCTCAGAATGATGCATGGGCATCAGGCAAGTGTTGCTCCTCGCTTGCCTGTCCATCCTCCCGCCTTGTAATCCCTTGTGTTCTAGTGAACGAAGAACGTGGCATGTAGAGGTACTTTGTTCTGCGCGCATGTCTCGATTAGAGGAATCTAGAACACGTTGGATCACCGGCGCGGGAGGTGGGTTCTTGGGATGTGTGGGAGTGAAAGCTCTTGCACGCCTAAGGAGCATGGGGGGGATCAAAGTACACAGCTCCACTTTTGGGTGATGTTGTGTGTGCGTTGATCCTCCCCATTGTCCCGATGAAAAATAAGCGAAACATGCATGGGCGTCAGTGCGTGTGAGCTTTTCCTCTTGTCCCTGTCGCTTTTAAAGGAAAGAAATGTCGTGCCCACCGTCCCGTTCAGGTATTAGCTTGTGCAATCGAATATTCTAGTTTCCTTCGTGTTGCTAGAATTTCGACCACGACTTTTTGCTTGTGCGGCACCTTAAGCGCGTGAGTTGTGTTTGGTTTGTGCGGGTTGGTCGAATCCCTGCTTGTGCAGTGACGGCCCTTTGTGCAAACCTCTTCATGTTGCGTTCAAGAGCTATCTGCCTTGGGCTCAAGTTGGTTTCTTGTGTTGCATACCGATAATGAAGGAATTCGCTCGTGTTATTGTCCCTTTTTCTCCTAATGCTTCTTATGCGGCGTTCGGTGAACCTCGAAGTGCTATTCGCGATCCATGTTTGCCTCGCCATCGTGCGTGTGTATGCAGGGCTCGTGGAGGATGCTTGATCTCATGGATATTGAACCTTTTTTGGGCAAGGGGTCTTCGGGCTTCTATTTGCCCTAACTAAGTGTTCTCGCTTCTTACGAACGACAATTGGGTTTCGTCTTGACTCTCGCCGATTACGTCGGTTAGGGTTATGCGTTCTCAGTGTCGATGAGGAATGCTACCTGGTTGATCCTGCCAGTAGTCATATGCTTGTCTCAAAGATTAAGCCATGCATGTGTAAGTATGAACTAATTCAGACTGTGAAACTGCGAATGGCTCATTAAATCAGTT
>CASBWL010000608.1:0-144936 GCA_949130495.1 Sambucus nigra | reverse complement strand
ATGAGCACAGAGATAACTCGATGCAACACTTTCAAATATATACGAAACAACTCTCCAGGGCATATGACAACTTGGTGAGACCAAGGAAGTTCGTGGAAGGAGACCTCGTATTGAAAGCGGCAGTAAAGCACATTAGGGGACTTCCTCTACCAAAGTTCGTAGCCAACTGGGAGGGACCTTACGTTGTGAAGGAAGCGCATGACTCAGGTTATTGCTTAATCTCGAAGATAGAAGAAGACAAGCCATTTAAGATTAACAATAAGTGGCTGAAGGTTTATCATGTGTAAAATAACCAAGTTTGAGCCGATGTTATATCGTTATAAATATACAAGTTTTGGGTGACATTTTTTTTTTAGAATAAAGAATTGCAGAAACACAAAACTCTATAGCACACAACAGCAGTCACAACACATGAAGGGATTGAAAAGTATGCGTTCTTCATTCATAAACAATAGTGTATTATAAAATTTCCCTTGGAAGCTATTGCCCAAGAATTACATAGAGAAAAAGAAGTAAAAGATCTGTATACAAGAAGTAACTACCCTAAAAGAAAAGATAAATCCGAGGAAGAGAAAAAATCTCCAGGTAGGCCCGAAGAAGCTGCTGTGAAAGAACGTTGGGCGTTAATGGAAACCTCCAGCCTCATTTGCACTTGCGTACGTTCGATCAGGAGTCTCTCACGCTTCAGTTTGGCCAGGCACAAAGCTTCTTCGGCATCCTTCATCTCTTGTTCCACTGCTTCCAAAAGAGGGGCCAATACGACCAACCTAGCCTCCTCAGCTTGCTGGTCCTCCTGGTGCTTGCGCAATACCTCCCTCTGGCCGATCAGTTGCTGGTTTTTCAAGGTCTTCAGATACATAGCAAGCCAGTCAAAACGGAAACCATCACGTCCCAACTCCTTCAGAAAACCTAGAAATTGGTTGAGAAGGGATCTGGTAACACTGGCAGTGGGGGTACTGGCAATTTCAGCAACAACGATCGCCATGCCTTGCAGTCTGAGACTCATCACATGAATATTTGAGCGCAGGAAATCCGGTGTGAAGGTCTCAGGATGGCGATCCACTAATTGTTCAATCACCAGGCGATGGTTGACGGGCATTTGAGGAGACTGCCGAAGCACCATGAGGCAGAACGAGTGAGGAGCTAGGTCAGGAAGAGGCAATTCGCACCCAGATTCGCTCTCGGCTGCAGCACCAGTCGTAGAACCTTGATCATCATGAATAGAATTTTCCGAAACATCAGGTTCTCGGAAGGGCGAACCTACAGGTGAGAGAACTGGGGGCGAATTTTCCCGAGCAACCTGAAAAGAAAAAGCCCAAATAATGGAATTATGAATAAAAAACTTAACAAGTGGTAAGTTGTTAAGTCACCGTTATAAGGTGGAGTTTGCGAAAGATATTAACAAGCATTTTCGTTGTTAAGTCACCGTTATAAGGTGGAGTTTATGAAAAAACTTAACAAGTGTTTTCGTTGTTAAGTCACCGTTATAAGGTGGAGTTTATGAAAAAACTTAACAAGTGTTTTCGTTGTTAAGTCACCATTATAAGGTAGAGTTTGCGAAAAATTCTTAACAAGTATTTTCGTTGTTAAGTCACCGTTATAAGGTGGAGTTTATGAAAATTCTTAACAAGTGTTTTCGTTGTTAAGTCACCGTTATAAGGTGGAGTTTTATGAAAAATCTTAACAAGCGCTTTCGTTGTTAAGTCACCGTTATAAGGTGGAGTTTATGAAAAATCTTAACAAGCGCTTTCGTTGTTAAGTCACCGTTATAAGACGGAGATTATGGAAAATATTAACAAAAGATAGCAAGAAAAATATACCTCAGTCACAACGGGAGCATTTGAGGCATCCACAGGGACAGGAACCGTTGGGGGAGTGATTATTACCCCAGATGCCATAACGGGGTCCCTGGACGCAGAAGCCTCCACGCTTGTCCAAACCTGATCACCCGTATAGGGCACAAGGGCCAGCATATCGGGTTCATCATGAGAAGACACTGAGCCCTCAAACAAAGCCACGTCAGGAGGGGGTGTAAACACACCAACCTGAGCCCTCACTACAGGAGTTGGTGCAAGATCAGGAGAAAACTATGCACAAAGCCAAGTGTTAGAAAAGAAGAATGGGCACAGAAAATATGAAGAAATATCTTGACGTGTTACTTACCTCGGTTATGGTGCTAAACAAAGGAATGACAGTCGGGGGCCTCATCAGCATCGTTGGAAGAAGAATGCTCCCCAATAACGAGGACATTTCCACCTGGGGTACCCAAAACATATCACAATTCAGTAAGCCAAATACGAAAAGAGTATGACCGAAAGGACTACAACAAATAAATTATAGATCACATCATACCTCGGGCTCACTCTCCTCAACAAGTACAATGGCCAGAGGAACCTCAGGTGAGGCCTGTGAATCAGAAGGGACCAAGGATGTTAGCTCGGGATGTGCCACTTCGGGCAGGGTTACCACTTCAGGCGAGGAATCACTCGCATGATCAACGTCATCACCTCCCACAATAACTTCCCTCACACGTTGGCTGACTCCACGGCGAGAATACGTAAGCCCTGTCATGGGGGAACGGGGAGGAGTCACATCGGTATGAGATGCACCGAAGCGTCCCCCCACAAAAGGGCTCACGGGAGGACTGGAAGGGTCTGGTCTTTCTATTTCAACTCCCTGCAAAACAGTTGTCAAAGAAAGGGGGAGGGATAAATATACACACAAGTAAAGACAGTCGTCCTCAAGTAAAAAGGAGATAATAATTAAGTCAGCCATACATACCTCGGATTCAGAAGGAGAACGAGAAGACACGACCACGGGCGAAGAGGGAGGATTAGCAGCAACTGATGGGGCAGGGGTGGATTGCACCTCAGGGGTCAAGTGTACTTCAGGAGTCCGTTTCTTCTGGGACTTGGTGCCCAGAGTCTTCTTCCTCGAGCTAGCTGCACTAATGCTGACCCCTTGAGGAACCCTGTAACTCTTCCTCTTTTTAGCCGTTGGCTCTGAAGGATCCACCACCACCGTGGGGAAAGCAATGGAGGAAGGGACAACGACTGCATGCCATTGATACTCAGCATTTATTCGGTCAACTTCTGCTTGGGCCTCCCTCCTCACACGCTCAGCCATCTCAGCAGGCATGGGAGGAGGAACGGAGGCTATGGGAAGAGCTGCTACGGGAGTTTGGGGCTTCTGGGACTTCGATTTCGATTTCGATGTCCCACTCTTGGCCGTTCTTGCCTTCTTGGCAGCTGGTGGAGAAGCCCCCTCGTCGGTAGTAATTGCAGTAGAGGGGGCAGCCTTCTTCGCAGCAGCAATTCTCGACTTTGGCGTGGTAACTGGGACCATGGCACAAAGTGGGGGAAGCTCGTTGGGAGGCACTTTGTGGGTTGAACTTAGAGGGAATTCTATTTCAAGTACAGAGTTGCCTTTTAGCCCCAACTCCAGGGCAGAACATGAAGAAACGGGAGGATACACAGGCTCTCCCTCAACAAACTCAGCAATTTTAGCAAGTTGCTTCGGCCAATACTTGGTGGAAAACAGAGGGGTCACATCCCCATGCTTGGTAATACTGGGAATGGTGACACGCCCAGCCATTGTTGAAGATATCCCCCACGTGGCAGTCGAAGAAAACAAGGAGCATGCCTCGCCAAAGGAGACTTTGGGGTTTGATGATTGGAAAATTGGACGTGGCACCCCCTGGTCAAACCCAAACTCACGACTGCATCGGTTGGGATTATAATGCTCGCTTGTGTATCCCCACTCGGTGTAGGAGGGCAGATATCCAGGAGAAATCAGAAGAACCACGGCAAGCGAGGGATCCTCAATGTCAGGAGAAGGGTCCTGTATCAATCTGGCATCATGATGAAAAAATTTACAAGTATGAAAAAAGGCCTCTTCTTGATAGGGCCTCATAACGAAACTCTCAAAACGATCAATCACTGAAATCAACTCCTTGCGGCTTTGCCTCTTATGATAAAGGAAGGACCGAGGAGGCAAAATTGTTTCAGCCGAAGGAGGACTGTTGGGCTTGGCCGCTACGGCAGGAAAGCGAAAGTAGAGGAAGCTGGTCAGAAGCACACTGTTGGCAAAATTGGCCAAGTTATAACGGCCAATGGAACATTCCATGTCAAATAAAGTCCTGTCCAACCAGGTGTACAGGGATCCCAAGGCAATTGCATCCAGGGAAAGCTTTATGCCTCGAGCTAGGCGAAGGGACAGGTTGATGAGGTCTCTTCGGGGCTGATCGTTGGGCTTGCCCGTAAAAAAGAAACAGGACAAAATCACAAGAATGTAAGCAGGAAGCTCCAACGGCGTACCTTGAGCAGGGGCAGTTGATGAAGAACTGCCTTCACTAGAACTCTGGAAGAAATAATTGATCAAGGGAGAAAAAGTAGCTTTGTTGGAAGAACCGATGCAGCTTCGGCATATGCGATCCAACTCCAAACGATCCGCAGTCTCTTGAGCATCAAGAGCTTCATCGGTGTAAGGCTCATGGCCTATTGCATCAAGGCCCAGGAGCTCACACACATCCTCCAGAGTTATGGTAAACTCACCCCAGGCAGCAATGAACGTATGAGTATCCACATTCCAGTGAGAGACCAGTATAGGCAAGGCAGTGTTGTTCTTTGATAGAGTAAACTCACCAAACCACCTTGCCCATTGCAGCCCAATCTTAGTAAGGACATCAGTATAGGAACTCTGCATGTGAGAGTTCCAGGCAGCAAAGTGCGCGGGGGATCCCCCGGGTGCTTCAAAATCAATATGGGACCATGGGAAGTCCCCTCGCTCTAAGCGAAATCTGAGAGTTCCTTCTGGGGGCAGAAATCCCCACTTAGACACCTCTTCATCCTCGTCACCCAACAAGAGGGCGTCAAACTTGGAGGAAAAGCAGACAGCCTTACAGGCAATAGCAAAGCCATCACCCTCCCCAAAAATGGGAGAGCGACGGTAAAATCTCAGCTGTTCTTGGCGAGCAGCACCTAGGGCGGAGGCAGCAGTGGTGGCGGAAATGGTGGGGTTGCTTGAAGACGCCATGACAAACAGTGAAGCTGTAACAAAGAAAGCTTCGAGAGAAAAGGGATTGAGAGCAACAATGGGGACGGACGATTACAAACGGTGGTATAGCTCTTGCAACAATGGAGTCTCTCTCTCTCTCTCTTTCTAAAAAGAAGCGACAGTCTGATGAAGAAGATAATAACGAAGTAAGGAAATAAGCAAAGAAGAAGGAAGAAGTGGAAAGAGACCCCTGAGGCCCACGTGTTTAAGGTTCAAAATATTTTGAATATGGCTGTTGGGACTTTCGAGTTTGGCGTTTAGATTTCCCCACCCTCGCACGTGCACCGCCGCCTGCAATCAATTCACATGAACACGTGGCACTTCGGGAAGTGCTGTGACAGTTGAAAAGACAGCGCACGTCATTAATGAAATGACGCATAGAGAACAGGAAGCGTTACCTTCTTCAACAAGCTAGAGTTTTTGGCGCCAATCTTTTTGTCTGACTTATCTAACAAGGCCCCAACGAAGAAGATGTTCCAACGGTTACACAAAGAAAAATCCATCAAGTTGAGTCATTTCGTGCAGACATTTCTTGTCCCAACAAATCTCTCCACGAGGGGGCAAATGTATAGGGGGCTTAAAGCTCAGCGTGGCAACTCAAGCGTGACATCTTGGGGAGGCAGCTCAGCGTGGCAGCTTGGGGAGGCAGCTCAGCGTGGCAACTCAAGCGTGGCATCTTGGCGAGGCAGCTCAGCGTGGCAGCTTGGGGAGGCAGCTCAGCGTGGCAACTCAAGCGTGGCAGCTTGGGGAGGCAGCTCAGCGTGGCAACTCATATTTCAGCTTGTTGTGTTAATCATATTGTACCTTTGATTACATTCACTGTAAAGCTGTAACGGTTGTAATGACATAACGATAATAATAATACAGTTTGGGTGAGGTCAAACGGTACTCACGAGAGACCAGGCATGGCAGGACCTGGGAGGGCTTTCATGCCCTATCGAATGACCTCACCATGGGAACTTTAGAGGGACTTGGTTTGGAGGATTGATAAGTAAGGCACCGTTGGGGCTTGTCCTGACCATCTTAGATACACCTGGTAAAACACCGAAGAAACCTGACCGTGGAACCTCAAGCGGAGCAGCTTGGAGTTCCATCGGGCATTGAGTTATGGACCAAACGACCCTATACTTAATGTCACATCTACTGTGGGTGATGTCACTATCCATCTAAACAATGTCAGACATACACTTAAGTAAACCACCGTGGTATTTGGGGCTGTCAGGCAGTTGGTGAGCCACCTCTGCGACAACAACCCCCTGACACACAATGGTTAGGCAAAAGGCATGTCTTGGCATTTAATGTTTATGACGTGGAGACAACTAGTGCATCAGGCATTTAATGTTGTGACATAAAGTATGAGGGAGGTCTTTCATAGTCTTTAATGACTGAGTTGCCTCAGGGGTGGTGTGGGGGCTATTTAAGGACCCCAACCACCTTTGAGGAGAGGGATCCTCTCTTTGAGAATTGAAAAGAGTTATTGCAAACTAGAAAGTTCACTGACTCACCATTGTCATTTATTACGAAGTTTTTAATACTTAACAGAGATTCTTCAGGGTGTGGTGTGTGTTTTGTGTGTTTTTACTTGCCCGCCAGGGTGTATCTAGGGTGCTTACTTCCCTCTCCCTCTAGCTAAGCCACTTCTAAAGTCCATTAGCATGACCTGAGTTATACACCAGAGTTTTGTGAGTTTAAGTTGAGTCCATCCTCATTGGGTTCATGTTTATGTGTTCTATCACTAATCCAAAGCTTTGGCCAATTAACTTGTGATTACCATACTCAGTAGGGGTTACGCCTCCATATATAATCTAAAGTACCCTCTTACACATGGGAAGTTGCGCGATGTGGGTGAATCCCCTGGCTTGAGGAGTGGAGAGAGTATACTCCTCAGGCCATAGCGCCGGATTATTTATTGTGTGTGATTATTTTATTCGCAGCGAAGTAATTCTGGGTATGGTTATGACTCACTGTCAAGGACTATGGTCGTTCCCCATACGTTTGTGTTAGGGTTTTTTGAAGAGCATGAGTGAGTCTGCCTTGAGCCCGGGCTACGGTGTGTATGCCCTGGAAGATGATAGCACCCAGAGAACACATTCAATAAGGTAATGCTCGGAGGGATGGTCTTAGTTACTTATATTTGTGTGTGGAAAATATGTATGAATATACTGATATGTACGGTATATTGTGTGTGTGTGTGTGTGTGTGTGTGTGTGTGTGTATATATATATATATATATAAGATGTGAAAGATATAGATATACGATCTTGATGAATGAAATTTGGAAAGTAAGGTAACTGTATATTTATTAGAGAGATTAATATCCGGAATAAAATGTGATTTGTATATAAGATGAGAATATTATATACAGGACTTATGGGACTAAAGTAAGAATAGTGTAATAACTTGTGTCAGTTATTTATTTCGGTGATTATATATTATAAGCGAGAGATTTATAACTATAATCTTACGTGATAGCTTAGAATATTATTAAAATGGAGTTTGTGATAGCGTATAGAGGATGATGAATTACATAGATATTCGGGCTTATTGCCCAGCTATTGTCATTTATTTATTTACCGCATTTTTCCTTTTATGGCAATTCGATATGGTTGTATAAATGTTTTACCGAGAGTTATCAGTTACTCTTTATTCAGCTCAGTTTTGTTCATATTAATTGTTGTGATTGGATTTATATGTTGGTGTTGTTAAAAAGATTTGAAGTTTAAAACTTTGACGCCAAGCCTAATAGGTTAATAGTAATTAAATTATTTTCGACAGTGATGCTAAGAATGAACCGTATGAGATTGTTGACTTAATTTTATATAGGACTGATCACCTGGTATTTTATTAGGCGGGGTGTCACAAATGGTATCAGAGCATCAGGTTCTAGTGTCCTTAGGAATTTGTGCGGACGTATTACGCTTTCAGCGTTGCTTTCTATTTGAAATAGAGCCTATGATTAGGATTGTTGATTCCTATTTGTGAGATTCCGTTCTCCTCCTATTATGTATATCTAAAGTAAATCTTATGCATGTTCGTGTGTGTTTCGTATGTCGATTGATGAAGGATGACCAGTAGTAGGGCCGTTGGGAGGATAATAGGAGGCGGGGCTCAGTTGGAGCTGTAATTAATTTTGAGGACAATGAATGTAGTTGAGATTATCTCTATTATTGCATTGACAGTTGATGCTGCAATGACTGCTAAGGTGTAACCGACTTTTTCTAAGTACCGTTATAGTCGAAAGTGGTTATAATTTGGACTCACCTAGTGCAGTTATACTGGGATGAAGTCTGAGGGGTCTTTGAAAGGGACCACTTGTTGGAAATTTAGTAATGCGGAATTAGTGTATGTTAGCCAATGGAAGTTGAATATCTAGAGGCTTTGGCAGTGAGCAGAGTGCAAAAATACCGGAAGTGAAAATTTGGGGGAAATTTTTCACTCGTAGGAGCAGTGTGATAATGGTGATGGGAGTAGTCACCATATTTGTAAAGAGGAATATTATGCCCATAGAGGAATTTTAGGTACGGCTTGATCGCAGTACCTGATGAGGTAGGTACAATGATGAAAGAGTCCTTAAGTGGAATAATGGATTCACGAGTTGGTGTCTCCAGAATTTATAGGAAATTTTACTTGGACGACTTATGTATATGAAGGCAGTGTCGTGCTTCTTATACTGGTAACATTAACGCTCCAATGTGAACTAAGCTAAAGGGCTAAGACTTAATATGATTTTTCTAGTAAAACCCAACAAGTGGAAAATCCACCAGGGGATTCATTGAAAGGATTCAGATTCAAGGTTGTTAAGGCTAGTAGTGTGTTCCTTAGGGATAACGAAGCCAAGGGAACAACACAGGTAGTCGTCAGGATTGAGGCTACGGGAGTCTGAGAGGAGGACAATCCTAACATGGCCAATGGTCCCAGGAATAGGGGCTTTGGTAGGGAATATTTTTATGGAGTGTAGGACCACATGTTTTGATTTTTGCCCGGAGTGGATTATAGGACAAGAGTATGGTGCCTAGTAGGGGATTGACAAGCACTGATCAAAATGCTTTTGCTTCAGTTCGGACAAGACAGCTATGTCTAAGAACCATTTGGAATAGCCAGTGCAATTGGCAAGGTTGGAAGATGAGCTTAACCTTGGGTGAAGGTGATATATTTTGTGTGTAAGAGCGAGTCATATTATTTTGTTAGCCCTAGATTCACGTGTGAGTCGAGTTTAGTGGTTTTGTCGACAACATTATTAATCCACTTTGTTGTGTGTATGTATATATATGTTTTTCTTTGCGGTATAAAAGGGCTATTTTTGTTATATCTACAAGGGAGCATGTGTAGATAGCGGGGTTATCTTTTTAGTGGTATTACTCGTTTTAAATATGTGTTATACGAGTATGGTATTATTAGGGTATGAACTAGTTAGCGATAGAGACTTTGGAGAATATTGATGTCTCATTTGGATTGATCCCGGTGTGTAGGGACCTTACTGAGGTAATTCAGGTATTTTGCGATTTTAATGTCGACTGGAGAGATTTAGCTCGTTATTGTGATTAGCACTAGTGACTAGTGATAGTGTGAGCGCAGTTTGATATAACTCCTTTAGAGACGTGGGGTTGAGATTTATATAATATGTTTGGGGGTAGGATTTTGAGTGTCCCAGTTATGTGCCTTAGGCCTACGAACCTTGACGATCGACAATGCGAAGTAGTAGTGTATCGGGAGGGTTCCTTGTTTGGATTTTGCTTGAAAGACATCCCACATATAAAACCTAGTAGAGGCCGGGAGTTGAGAAAGATGTTGGGCGCTAGGGAAATAGTTAGCATTTTATTCGTCCTACGTGTGTAGAGAATCACTATGAGCTGAGAGCTAATTTATGATAAGGCCAGTGGAGCCGGAAGTGTTGTGGAAAAGCACTAGAATAATTCTCACCACGAGTTGATGGGTGGAGTATTCTTGAGAAGAATTAGATTTCGATTTATGGGGAGATTGAGTATACCCAGGCCAAAAATGTGAGGCCAATTTGGAGAAAAGTGTGTTACATATGCGATGTTTGTAATGTTTGTGCAGATATGCACAGGTTATAAGGGGTATAGGTGCCCTGGTAAGTTGGTTTATAAGACGTTCGAGTTAAGAGGCGTGGAAAATAAAGTTGAAATGTATGCCTATGGGGAAATTATTAACAGAGTCGTAATGGTATGATAGATTGTAGGCCGTGTGAGACAGACGATGATCCAAGTATAATTGCAACGAGAGTTAGCACACCTGAGATGAGTTGAAAGGTTGTGGGAAGCCATTTTAATGGTATCTCTTGATGAAGAGGCGAACCAAGTGTTGTGGGAAAGTAGAGTAGAGTCTTACTCAGTCGAATGTTAAATGTGACTTGTGCATAAATGGCATGTTGATGCGAATAAGTTTAAGGGAGGCCAAAAGTGTGCCAGTTATGAAATGTGCACGGGTTGTGATTTTTAGCATATCGCTGGGAAGGAAGGGGAGGATAAAGTACCACTGAATGTGGGATATTTTAATTGAAAATTGGTGTTGAAGGAAACAATGTAATATTGTCTCCAGGTACCCCACTTATGGATGAAAGAATGATTGAGCCGGTGTAAGGTGTCGCTGATGAAGTTTTATTTTGGGCTTGTCGTGTCACCTATCGCCCGATGAGTAGACGGGAGGTGATTGACAACTCGTAAAGCTGTATGAATGTGATTTTGAAGTCACTGCGATTACGTTATTTTCGCAACTGGCATAACTTGTAATTGAAGTAAAAGTGGAGTGTAATAACTTTTACATGTTTATCATGGACTAGGTGCCATTTGAGGTTTTTATGTGGAAAGCATTGTTATTCACCCTCTGGTCGATTAGAGGTGAGTGGTTACCTAGACTTTGGGGCTGGATGTGATTTAGAGTCTGTTAACAACAGGGGACTTAACCACATGGTGAATTGGGTGACTTTTGAGCGTCGTAAGAGTTACGTTGTCATGAACCGATGAGTAATGGGAGTTTTGTGTCAGGGTGGATACGAAAAGCTGGCACTTGGTGAGGTGAGGCCTTTTATCGATATCGAGACTTTAGAGCTAAGGAGGTATAGGCTCGTCTCATTCGAATGTCATTGGTAGGAGCACAAAATGTGATGTGTTGTTATCAAGGTGAGACCTTAAGACTGATGGAGTGTATCGATATGGAATATATGGAGTAAGCTTGTTGTTAAGCTGGGGCTATATTGAATAAGCCTTTTGACAAGTGGGTACCACTAGGGGCATAGAGTGGAGTAACCCTTATGTTAATATAATTTGATTCTGGTTGCTAGAGCGTAAGTCTTTAGTACAGGTCAAATCCGAATTTCGAGGATGAAATTCTGTTGTAAGGGGGGAGTATGTAATACCCCATACTTTTATGCATATTTAAATTACATGATTGAGTGTAATTTAATAAATTGAGAATTTAAAGTGAATAGTAAATATTAGTTTGTAAGTGCCGGATTAATATTTACATTGGTTATATTTTCTTACGGGACTAAGTAAATAAGTTGGACTATTTTAATTACATGTCGTAGTTGGGTAAAAAAACCAAGGATAATATTTTATTTGGAAAACAGGTGTAGATAAATGTTGGGTTTAAACAGCAAATTTTTGGAAAGTGACTCAAATGGAAATTTCAATTGCACGGTTGGATTCAGATGAGCCGAGATAGTCAAAATAAAGTACCTGGGGGTAGCATTTGGATTTCGGAGATTTTTGGACTAGTAGGGACTCGTAATTGAGTATACGAGTCAATTTTGATTTTAATAAGGGAATAAGCCTTATAAACCCTTATAAACCCTTACAAACCTCATTTTTCTTATTTTTCAGCCCTAAGAGAGAGAAAGGGAAGAGAGAAAAGGAAGAAGAGAAGAGAAAAAGAAAGGAAGGGATTTTTGGCCCAAGCTCTAGTGGCTTATGGTACGGGGACGTCGAATTTTATCCAACAAGGCAAGTGTTTGAACTTACTTTAATTATCTAGTGTGATGGTTTTTCCATATTATAGTTGGTGATGATAAACTATATGATTTCGGGTTAGGTTTCTCGAATCAAAATGGGTTTTTCGAAAGTTTGAACGAATAAAACCCGAATAATATCCAATTTGAGAAAAAATGGAATTAATTGAAATTGATTATTGGTTATTAGTTCTAGGATGATTAGAACCCTTTTTATATGTGAATATATTGTTGGTTGAGGTTGGATGATGATGGGAGAGAAGATAAAAATCTTGGAGATGTATTAATGGAGGTTTGGGTGTTGGAGAAGAAGTAGTTTTCAAACATTGACTCAGCGAATCGATTCGACCTGGAAGCGAATCGATTTGCCTATTTGTCAAAATGAAATTTCTATATCTTTTTGATACGGTCGTGTGGGCACCGACCGCATATTTGTTTTATTTTTTTTTAATTAGTAATGATTTTTTCTACGGAAGGGTGTCCGAGTTCGAAATCGTTAGTCAGAAATCAAACCTGATATTGGGATAATTATGGCTAGAATTGCTTGGAGATAAACATTAGGGGTTCTTAAATAAAGTTTTATGACTTCTAAATGACTTGAGGAGATATAAAAACCTTGGATTCGTAGAAATAAATTCGGGTTATATTTTAAATGAATTTTGGGACAAACAAAATTCGAGGAAATTATTCGGCTGGCGTTTATATATATATTTATGCACGTAGAATATATATATGCCAATCATAATTGGTTTAAATCTGAATGCGTAGTAGGATGCTATTAGAATATTAACTATTAGTGATAAGCTATTATTCGGGGAATTATTAACGAGATATTTATATTCCAAGTGAGTAAATACTTAGGAGATTAAAATGAGCGTGTGTATGCTTATTTATTGATATGAATGTATAATTGGAATTTATAGGCTAATGCCACGAGTGATAGGCATGTATAGCTGGATTTGACGATACATACGAGTATAGGGATAGTATGTATATGATTATGATTTTATGTATATCATGTGTGATTGTGAAATATGCATGTTAACATACCTCTCTAAGGTTATCATGGAAAGTTGAGTGATGTGGGTGAATCCCCTTGCTTGAGGTTAGGGGTGGCAATTCGGGCCAACGGGTCGTGTTTTGACCTGGTCCGACACGACACGACTATATTTTGGGCAACACGAATATGACCCAACACGAAGTCGTGTTTTTTTTGCCAACACGAACACGGCCCATTTATAACACGACTAGCACGATATAAAAATTATGTCAATTTGACACGATTAACATGGCACGATTCATCTTGACCAACATTTTGGCCCATTTGTCCCGATTGACACAAATAATATTGCTAAACAAAAATGATATCCCATCAGCGCTTGATGATAAATTTGTAAAAAAAAATTACAAAACAAAACCATTTTTGGTCTTAGGTGTAAACAGATGAACATTACCCAATATCACCCACACTACACAATCCTACCCACACAGATGAACATTACAAAACAAAACCATTTCCAGTCTCCGATGAAAATTCACGAAGTCAATAACACCCACCCTATATTAACCATAACCGTCGATCCCAACTGTGGTCATTACCAAAACTAAATATTACCAAGAATGTGTTTCAATGTCTCGGTTTTACAAATACTCCAAAACTGTGTTTCAATGTCTCGATTTTAACAGGAAAGAGGAAAGATTTGTAAGGGTTTACCCCAAAAAACACCAACCCACAAAACATATATATTCTGTAGGGAGAGAGGGGTAAAAGATGCTCTTACCGGTGGGAGGGATGTATGCTGAACAGCGACGGTCACGGAGCAGCGTAGAAAGAGAGGGGTTTTGTTTGTAAGTTTTTTTTTCCCTTTCTTATGGTGAAAGGCAGCGGCGGCATAGAGACAGAGAGAGAGAGCCTAGGTCTTTTTTTTTAAGTTTCAATTTATACATCATGTTTTAGACGAGTGTGGACTATAAGGAGGCCCTAATATTTTATTTTTAAAAACACAAATGGGTCAATCGGGCTAAATTAGGATTTTTGTCAGGCCACTTATCGTGTTGTAATTGGGCTGTAATGGGCCAATTTCGTGTCACTTTTCTGGCACAAACACGACACTACCCGCTAGTGGGTCAAAACATTTGGCACGAACACGACCCGAACACGACAGGGTATTTTAATTTCGTGTCAATTTCGTGTTGGATCCAGTCGTGTTATTGTGTTCGGGTTCGAATTGCCACCCCTACTTGAGGTGGACGGAGAGTATACTCCCCTGGCCATAGCGCCAGATTATTTATTGTGTGTGATTATTTTATTCGCAGCGAAGTAATTTCGGGTATGGTTATGACTCACTGTCGAAGGACTATGGCCGCTTCCTATACGTTTGTGTTAGGGTTTTCTGAAGAGATTGAGTGAGTCTGCCTTGAGCCCAGGCTGCGGTGTGTATGCCCTGGAAGATGATAGCACCCAGAGAAGACATTCGGTAAGGTAATGCTCGGAGGGATGGTCTTAGTTACTTATATTTGTGTGTGGAAAATATGTATGAATATACTGATGTGTACGATATATATATATAAGATGTGAAAGATATAGATATACGGTCATGATGAATGAAATTTGGAATATATATATATATATATATATATATATATATATATATATATATATATATATATATATATATATATATATATATATATATATATATATATATATATACGGTCATGATGAATGAAATTTGGAAAGTAAGGTAACTGTATGTTTATCCGAGAGATTAATATCCGGAATAAAATGTGATTTGTATATAAGATGAGAATATTATATACAGGACTTATGGGACTAAAGTAAGAATAGTGTAATAACTTGTGTGAGTTATTTATTTGGGTGATTATATATTATAAGCGAGAGATTTATAACTATAAGATTACGTGATAGCTTAGAATATTATTAAAATGGAGTTTGTGATAGCGTATAGAGGATGATGAATTGTATAGATATTCGGGCTTATTGACCAGCTATTGTCATTTATTTATTTACCACATTTTTCCCTTTGCGTCAATTCGATTTGGTTGTATAAATGTTTTACCGAGAGTTATCGGTTACTCTTTATTCAGCTTAGTTTTGTTCATATTAATTGTTGTGATTGGATTTATATATTGGTGTTGTTAAAAAGATTTGAAGTTTAAAACTTTGACGCCAAGCCTAATAGGTAGTTAGGAATTAAATGGTTTTCTAAAGTGATGCTGAGAATGAACCATATGATATTCCTGACTTAATTTTTTATAGGACTGATCCCCCGTTATTTTATTGGACGGGGTGTCACACTAGGCTTGAGTCTTAGGAGAAATGCCCCGCCTTAAGCCTTTTACACCTTATTCTTGGTAAAAGACTTAAGGTGCGCCTTTTTTTAAACAAAAAATCTTTAGTTAAATGATATCACTTTTTAAAGACTTTTTTTTTAAAAATTGGACCAATATCGCATTCAAAATAATCAAAGACAAATGATATCCCAAACCTCTTTGCCACACGTCCAAAAAAACGCGTGTCTTTTTTTTTCCTTAGTATTAAAAAAATAGTATTTTAATTTGCATATATTCAGACATATTTTAGGTTATGTACCTTTTTAGTATTTTTAATAGCCTTGTTATAGTTAAAAATGTTAAAATATATTTAAAAAAGGCCTAAACGTTTTTTCACGCCTTTTTATGCATAAGGCCCGCCTAGGCTTCTAAGGCTTAAGGCTTGGCCTCGACGCTTCGGTCATGCCCCGCATTTTTTAAAAACTTGATTGCGGGTTTGATATCCTATATAATTTGGTGTTGTCTGTGGAAAAACTCTGAATTCTCACCACCGTGGAACATCTACCTTACAACAATATAAATGGTAACCAATCTCATTGTTCATATGTTAGGAGTCGTATCCAGTCTGAGGTATGAATTGTTAGGAGGGAGAAAACTCCTATGAGTTTCCCTTCATATCCTCTTAGGCGATCAAAGGGGGAATTCGCAATGAATATCTGTCCCTAATCACTAACGACATACCCCCTACGCTAAGTGACATGTGGGGAGAGAAGCATCACGGTTGGTAAGTATTTATGAAAAAAGATTTGATCATTAAGATGAATAGATTGTCCGTCTAAGGAGGCAACTAATTGGGCAGTCGTAAGAGCATAACTCCAGTTCTCATAATCTAGAGAGACGTAAAAGGGGGAGGATCCATTCCTTAAGAAATAACTGGCCCAACCTAACTGATAGGGTTTCCAGGTCAAGGACCACTCGCGCGGTGCATTTTAATCCGTGACGTATCAATTACTCATCGACTCCCAATTATGATAGTCATAACCATCCACCAGTTTGGCAAACTGAGTCTGCACATAGTAGTTGATCGTCTTGCCCCAAAGTGCTTCTGAACAAAGTTATGAGTGACGAACTCTGAAACTTTATCAAAAAGGAAGTTGAGGTAAGATTGAATCCAAATTCGGCATGAACTTCAAAAGATCTTGCTAAAAGTGCATCGAGGTATGGATCCGCCTCGCCATTTACTGTGGAGATAGAAATGTCAAAAAACTGAAGAAGTTATCCATTCTAAATATCATAACTTATGATGAAAATGTGGATTATGGTCACCATATCAGACATGCCTGGCATATAATGTCTCTCTGAAGTCACCATAATGCACTTATGTGTCAGACCTTTCCCTTAACTCTAGGGGAAATCGATCTCAAGTGGTTCAAAGAATTATCCCATAGATCAATTGTGATACCTTGTCTAATTAAATATCGGGTAGCTACTCCTTTATTAAATTAATACGAAATATCGAGTTGGTTCAGTTTTAACATCACTGTCGAAAACACTTAGTTAATTACTAGCCACCTAATATTTAAAAAGAGAGATGCCAAATTTTATTAATTAAGTTAAAAAATAACCAAAAATTAAATTATTGACCATCCATCGCATAAACAATCTCATATGAATAACCAACGAAATGAAATCAACTGAGTCTGGAATAAACACTCCAATAATAATAATGCTAGAGTAAATAAAGTCTCAATACAAGAGTCTGAATAAATAAACCAATAACTGAAATAATGAAAGTTTGTAACTACAACCTCTAAATAAGAATGGGCGACTTGCCCTAACTGACACAATTGACTTTGAAGGAACCAAGGAGGAATATGAAGGCGTCTAATACTAAGATCATGTAGCTTCCACAACAGCTACAACACGTCATCAGAATGGAACTCCTATGCTTGGCGTCCCTGTGGCTGGGCACCTAAAATGTTTTTACAAAATAAAAATAGATTTGGAGGGAAAACGGGTCAGAGCCCGAGGTGAAAACAGTTTATAAGTTTAGCAAGTGTTTAAGTTACAATTAAACAACACATATTATATGCACGTTAGTTGCGTACTCTCACATGAGTTTCTCATCTCTTAGCCATTGTGTACGTCTAACGTATGCCCTTAACCCATCCTAGTTATGCTGCTAACTAGCTAGTCTGTACCACTTCCTCTTTCGCATTCTACCACAGGATGTCTACTCTTAATATCCCAACAAGTTATATTCACAACCCATATTCGCATTCATTAAATTACTTATCTCAAGTTTTAATTAAATTCTCATTCTTAACCCATTCAAATATCTTAGCTCATTCACATTTATTATGCAACAATGAACCAGTCACAAGTACATAAGTATATCACAATCAGTATATAAATACATATATGGCACCCCTAGGCTAAGCTGCGGTGCACGCATACTCTGCTATCAAATCCATGTACATCACGTATGTAAGGATCACGTGTTTCAAATCACTCAGGAACCGTCTACATATAAATAACACATATTGGAGGCGAACATAGTTCACATACCCATGGGTCACACACATACTTACGCTCTCACGATCAGCTGACTTATCAACTCACAAATAAGTCATTCACAGTCCTATGTCCTTAAGGTACCAATCTAAAGCCCCCTGAAGTCACATAAAGATAAGATGGCCCTTTTCCGAAAACTAACCTCCCGCGATAGCAAGTATGGTAGGTATGTCATACACATAAGAATTCCATACACTAGGTATTCACACAACCAGTATATATATACAATTTCAATATAAGTATACTCCTCCCCTATATATTAGGTCTCACCCACAATATTTACGTTTCGGATATTCTACGTAATATTTATTTAACGCGACAAGTCTCGTCATACGGATTCGGTACCTATACCTATCCCAAGTGAATACTAGGTCTCCCATTTGTTCCTAAGGTTATCTCAGCAAATATATATAATCCCTTAAATTATCTTTCATTCCACTTTCAATCCCAAAATCGAAAGATCTCGCATCGTCCTCACTCGGTATCCATTCATAATTATAACGCCCGATCCCATAAGTTATAACATTTTTCGATAATAACCAAGTCCCTACTAACCTTATCTAAGTCCCACAATATTATTTTAATCACCCTAAGAATCAACATTGTCTTTGGGATTTTCATTAAACCTTAATGGAAAATAATTGCCAAAAATCAGGAGTGGTCGATCGATTGAAGAAAAGGGATCGATTGATCGATCATCGATCGATCAACATTCTTGAGTCGATCGATCGATCAAGCAGGTATCAGCCCAGAATTTCTTAAACAGTAACGAGTTTTCTTTTTTTACACCTCTAATTCTTCATTATAACTTCCCAAAATCCCAACCAAGTATACTAATAATCATACCAACATGTTTGCATAATTTCCAACGTTTTATAATCATCAAATCAAAATGGAACATCAAATTCTTGGATCAATTTACCAAATTTTCATATAAAAACCCTAATTCTTTTATTTCTTCAAGAACACTATATCAATCAATATAATTTCATAATTTTCTACCCCTAAATTATAATTTCGTGGCTTCTTATATCTCCAACAATAAACTACATGCAAGACCTACCCAGATTATGATTTACTTTCTTCAAATCAATTCAATTTTCATTATTTAAGGTTATTCTTCAATTCTAACCTAACATGAATGATATATGCGCTATATTTTTGCAAGTTAAATCACTTCCCTGGTAATGAAGATTCTGATCCGATGAAGTAGATGGTATAGAATTGCTCCTCTCATTTCGATCTATCTGATGGTGGTGACAACGGTGCAAAAAGTCCAAAGATGGTGGTTCTCCTTTGGTAACTTCCTCCACTTCATCTCTAATGTCCGTCTATGAAACTTGGTGATGGAAACCCTAAGGCTCTAACCTAATGGCTGATAATAACTATCTAAAGTTCGTGGGTCACTATTCAACCAAAAATAGGAATGACTAAAATACCCTCTGAGGTTGCCAGTTAGGCCTAAAAATGCCCCGAGACCCAAACTAAACCCCCGGCTAGTATTTTCTGACTATCTCGACCCTTACGGACACGTTGTCACACTCAAAATTCTCATACGGATTACATAAAAATAAAATACTTTTAAATCCATTAAATTGGGCCCTGACACGAATGGCACGCACGTCCCAACTTAATTACCAAAACTGCCATATTTTTAACTCACGACAATTTTAATGAATTCTATAATCACATATTATCATAATCACTCAGTAATATTCAACAACATAATAATAATCAAATACTAACTCTCGTCTCGCTAGCATTTAAATCCGGATTAATTTCTAATTAATTATCCCAAACTAATTTTTAATAAATCTCATAATTCAAGGCAATTTAATTTATTAAATCACATAATTAAAAGCCATAAAAATACGGGGTATTACATCAATATCCTCATTTAGAGAAGTTTTTTTACTCATTTATGGCTCGTTTCATTACCAGCAGCAAAGTAATCAAGGACGTTGGCTCGTTGATTTCTCTCGTAATAAAAAAAGGATAATCAATTTGGTAGTAGGCACAATACTACTAGGAGTTGGTCAATGAGTTTGGTGATTGTAACAAGCATCTATCCATTTTATCCTTAAAGTTTGATCTCTTTAAAACTAAAGGTCTCTATGAGTACTTAACCAATAAGCCAACTTCAACCATGGATGACCTCATGGAGTCTATAGAAAGTATGCCAATGTAGAGGATGAGCTCATTACTGTAGAGGTTCTGGCCGACCAGAGTTCTAAGCAGTAAAAGAATAATGATTTAAATAAGTCATTTAAAGGAGAAAATTAACTTGCCCAGTAAAGAAGGGATCACGAAACGACACCGCTAAAGGATGATTTAAGCCACAAACCAATGAAAGAAGTTTTCAGATGGTGGATACCTTCTTCTAGGAGTCCGTCTAAAAATTGATACCATATATGAGGGACAAGTTGTACTTCAAGAGGTCAACCTAGATAGATAGAGATTCCTGCGACAGGGATGTCAGTCTCAAGTGTACCTATCATCGGGACAATGGTCACCTCATAGAGAACTGTCAGATGTTTAAGAAACATTTGGAAGATATCGTTTAAGAAAGAACCTCAAGGAGTATATTGATATAGCCAACGCTAAGTCCTTGGTCAGAGTGAATGCGGTGTAAAATGAAGACAATAATCCCCCACATATAGTAATGGTCATGGCCATTCACAATTAAATCGATCATTCGTAGTGTACTGATAAGAAACTCGGGGAGAGGGTAAAGATCGCAACTTGCATCCAAGAGGCATTTCAGATGGAGCTTTACAAGACCATTTTGTCTAAGAGGGAATGTAAAGACATAGATTTTGATCGGGCCATCATGTTCACTGACGAAGACCTTCTCGGTGTAAACATATCTCTCAAATATGCTTTGGTTCTAACTTTATCGGTGGATAACTTCGATGTAAAAAGAATTATGGTCGATCAATGAAATCCTCAAAAATCATTTATTCGAGTCTGCTGCACAAGATCAGTTATATTATTCGGAATTTGGATACCAAGGTGGAACCATTGATTAGTTTTAGTGGGAATGTAGAGACCTTATTAGGTAAGGTCAAGATAATAGTTGAAGTCAGACCAATTAATCGTGAGATAGAATTCCATAGCATCCATTCGAAGTCACCCTACGAGACCATTCTAGGTAGAGGATACTTTATACTACGAGGGTCATCCCTTAATCTCTTCACCAGAAGCTCAAGGTCCTCAGTGATAAATGGGTTGTGGAATTCAAAGAAGATTAAACAAGCAACCTGTAGTTGCATCATAATAGTTATTAAGACAAAGCAAAATCAATCCACGAAGAGTTAAAACGATGATGATTCGAAAGATGATCAACCCAAGTAACAACCAAAAGGCGTTCGATCAGGGGTTGAAGAAACCAGGCTAGCTCCCATCGAACGAGTAATGAAGGAACCCCTCGTCGCTCCTCTATATTCATCTCAGCGTTTTTATATGATAAACTTATAATATCCCGGGCATAGATCTAGATATCGCTTGTTATCAGGTACACATGGATCAAACTATTCAACCAATCAAATAGAAGCGAAGGAAGTCAGCACTAAAGAAAGCAAAAGTTATGGAAAGTGCGGTAAAAAACCTCCTGTAAGTTGTCTCCATCAAAAAAGTCCAATTCCTGAACTGGATTTTTAACATTGTTAAGGTCAAAAGGAAGAGAAGAAAGTGAAGGGTGTGTGTGGACTTCACCGACCTCAACAAACATGACCCAAATGATAGTTTTCTATTTACCCGAATTGATCAGCTAATGGATTCAGCCACTGGACACTAGTGCATGAGCTTTATGGATGCTTACTCTAGGTATCTGTAATACCCCGTAATTTTAATGATTTTTATTATGAGACTAATTAGAAGTTAATGGGCTACTTTTATCATGAGACTAATTAAAAGTTAATGGGCTAAATAAATGGGGATTAATTGGAATTAATTATGAAAAATTAATTGGGATTAATTCGGATTTAATATTACTAGCAATTAAAGTTATATATGATTTTGTAAGGACATTTTTCTCATGTCCGAAATGTTTCATTTAATTATGTCGTACGCCGCTACATTTGGCACGTCACCTCACGATCTCACATGACGGCCTCTATCCGAATTCCGGGAATCAAGCATGCATTATCTCCACTAATGTATCCCTTATCTGCATCAACGACTTCACGTTCCTTGATTCTAGGCTCGTAATGCAAGTGGAACGCAAGAGAAGTCAAATCAGTGAAACAAGGCATGATAGGGATGTTCAAGGGCAAATTGGTTATTTTAGAGCCACCGTCTGGAGGACCGGTCAACTGGAAAATTGAAGAGCTTGTCGTAACAAAGATACTGGAAGAAACGGCACCTCAATCCGAGCTACGGTGAACAAGTTATGGCCCGTTGAAAATGGAGATATGTTCAGTGAAAAGTATGGAAATTTTTCTAAGTGTTTAAAGCCTTGTTTCCAGCACACTTTCCCGAACCCAGACCCAAACCGGTTCGGGGGGGAGAACCGGTTCGCAGGGGCACCCGAACTGGTTCGGGGTACCTGTACGCTGGATAGAATTTTAGCAGTTTAAAATCGTGGGTCTCTTCATGTATTTCCCTATAAATACCAACTTCGGGAGAGTTGTTTTGCAAGACTTTAGGAGACGAATTTTAGAGTCCAAATACATCTAGTCTTCATATTTTTGACTCCCAAGACTCATGTTTTGATTCACACATCCTTGCCAAATATTTGTGAATCCTTTTTGCAACCCAAGAACACAACTTTGGTTTGTTCAACCCTTGTGGAGGAGACCGTTCTTCTTCTTCATTGCAGCCCTACTGGAAATGGATAATTCCAGCCGCGACTACAGAATCTGATACCCGAGGGTAATTCTTAGTCAACTTGTATTTTCATTATAATCCGATTGTAAGCCGTTTTCTTATAAATTATAGTGAAAATAAATGGTTTTGCCCTTGAGGGGGATTTTTCCTTAATTGCATGTGTTTGAATGTTCTTGCGTAGATTATCAATTTATTCAATCACATACTGCTGCATGTTTAGGGTTTGTTTGTGTTAAAAGGGTTTTATATATAATTTGATCATTTGAACGTGAGCACACACGTTCTTCAAATTGGTATCAGAGCAGGTTACGCTAATCTATCGCGTATTCCTTTTTCCGCAAAATTTTTCTAAGATATCAATTTTCTGAAAAAAATGATTTTTGAAAAAGTGCGTGTTCAAATGGAGAAGTCATATTATAAAATGCCTGTTTTTAACGGGACAAATTATGCTTATTGGAAAGCCCGTATGAGGTCGGCTTTAAAAGCCATTGATGAACGTGTCTGGATTTTAGTTGAACGAGGGTGGACTCCTCCCACCGTGACTGTTGATAATGTGACCAACTTGAAACCTGACACTTCTTGGACTGATGAAGAATTTAAATGGTCATCTTTTAATTCTAAGGGTCTAAGTGCTATTTCTGGGTCTGTCACACCTGATGAGTTCAAACGCATAATGACGTGCACCACGTCAAAGGAGGCATGGGATGTTTTGCAACTTACCCATGAGGGTACGAACGCTGTTAAAGAGTCTAAATTACAAAATTTGGCCACCCAATTTGAGACTATCACCATGTCTGAGTCCGAATGATTTGATGATTTTTATGCACGATTGTCGGACATTGTTAACACATGTTTTAATTTGGGTGAAGTGATTGATAACACGCGTGTCGTTAAAAAGATTTTGAGATCTCTTCCAAAACGCTTTATTCCTAAAGTCATTGTTTTGAACTCTTTGGGAAATTTGAAATCACTTAAGTTGGATGAACTTGTAGGAGATCTTCAAACCTATGAGATTGACATGTTTCCCAAAACCATTAAGGCTAAGGGTAAAGGCATTGCTTTAAAGACTAATTTTAAGAAAAAGAAAGAAACCGTTTGTGAGTCAGATTATGAGGAAGATTTTGATTTTAATAATATGGCCTTGTTTGCGAAAATTTTTAAAAAATTTCTCAACATGAACAAAAATAATTCTTCCAATAAAAAGATTTTTTTTGAGAAAAATAAAAAGAAAGGAAAGGCCAAAGAAAGTGGTGAGAGGGAAAAAGAGAATAAATCCGATGAGGAGTGTGAGGAAGATTTTGAGAACGGCACTTGTTTTGAATGTGGGGGTAAGGGACATAAGTCGTTTGAGTGTCCTACGTGGCTTAGAAAGAAAGGAAAGAAAGTAGCTATGCCCGCCACACTTAGTGATAGTAGTGAAGGTGAGGGTGATGAGACTAGTGGTGAGAAGTTTGTAGCTTTTTCTAGTCGTGTGAGCACACCCACTTTATCTCACAAAAGTGCACACGAAAGCGATGATGGTGATTTTTGTTCTTCGAGTGAGGGAGAAAGTGAAAGTGAGAGTGGAGATGAAAGTGAGCTCCAAAAAGATTTTAGAGATTTGTACACCGAGACCTTGAAAACTAAGAAGTATAATCGTGATTTAGGTCGTCGGGTTTTAGATTTGGAGAAAGAGAAGGAGGTTTTGAGAAAGGAGAAGTGTGATTTGGTCGACACGTTGTCTAGTCTGACGACACGTGTATCCCAACTCGAGAGTGATCTCGAACGTGCCCGGAAGGTCAAAGTCAAGTTTGAGAACGCACCTAAGAAGGTTGAAAAGGTGGTTCTTAAGGGTAAAGGTGAGAAGTTTGGAATAAGTTATGACGGTGCCTCTTCTTCCCAATTTGCACCCGAGCCGGTTCCCACTTTAGTGACAGTTTCACATATGTCTCACCCTCACCCACCTAGGCGTCCCATTCCCATTAGAAGAGTGCGTCCTAGAGTTTTTAAGAGAGGTGTTCCTAGGCCTATTTATGTTTGCTCACATTGCAAGAGGAGAGGACACCTTAGAGAATTTTGCTTTAAGTTGGGGTATGTGTCACGTTTTGCTTCTACACGTGTTTCTGGCACACATGCACCCACACATGATACTTTACATACTCCCAGAGACTACATGAGAGAGTTTGCACATTTAGGTGAGCAAGTTAAGTTTTTAGTCAAAACTTCACGAGAATTAATGGAGGTTTTTCATAAGCTGTCACCACCTTTGGAAAACCCCTCCGCACCTAATGATTGAGGTTTGACTTGTTTACTAGCATAGGGTGATTTTCATGATGACATTGTTTGCCTATTGCTAGTATGTATCATTTTTGTATATTTTGTTTGAAAATTTCTGAAAAATACAAAAAGAATTTCCTTTAAGAAAATTTTTGAGAAAAAGCACAAAAAGATTTTATTTTGATAATATTTTTTTGAAAAAGGCCAAAAAGATTTTTCTGTTTTTGCACCTTTTATGGATGAGCATTTAAGTTAGACAAGTCACAACTTCATTCCATATATCCATGTGACTGTTTGATAGAGATTTGAGAGGCTACATCATTTCATCCATGTGCTTTACATTGATTTGAGTCTTTGAGATGTAATTAGTGATATCTTCCTACATGTTTGACTCCTATATCCTTTATTGCACACATGCACGGCTATATTTGATTATTGCACTTATCTATCTCATGTTGGCTTGCGTGTTTTCATCTCAATCCTGTCTATACAATGTACAATATGCGATAAAACTTGACAAGATTGGAATGCATGTAAAAACCGTTTTGGTGAGACTGTGTGTTTGTGTATAACGGGGAGGGGCTGCGAAAGGTAATCATCTATCCTTTGCGCAAAAGCCACCGTTAAAAAGGACCTAAAAAATGGAGGAATTTTAATATCCAAGGTCCAAAGAGGTTAAAAGAGCCGGAAAAAATTTAAAGGCAATAAAAAGAAATTCATGCCAAATATGGGCCACTTAGGTTTCACCATCAATTCTCCAAAGTTTGAGAATTTAGAATGCCTCTTTTCAAAATTATATCTGAGGGAGTTTGGTTGGAGAATCTTTAAACGGGTTTGCACTTCCTTGAAAGTCCTGAAAAAGCATAAAATCATTTTGGACGTTATTGGTGTGAAAATCATTTTGAGCTTTGATTTGTTGATTTGATTGAGTCAATATCTTATATTGTCATTATTTTACACCAAAGGAAGCATTTGAGTTCATTCGCTAGGAATATCCAATATTCATCGTGCACATATGTCATGTTTGTATGCATTGATTTTCCTATCGAATTTGATCACACCACTTCATTTACGCTATCATCGACTTGGTTGCTTTCTGTTTATTCATGGTGTGTTTTGTATACCGTGACACCCCGATTTTTCTTGTTTGATTCATTCTTCTCATCTGTCTATTTGGGGTCATCATAAAAAAGGGGAGAAAGAATTATCATATTATGGGGGAGTTTTTGAGATGTTGCTTATGTTTTTATCATATATTGATATCCATGTTATCTCATTTCAAACTCGATATGTCACGTGGTATTTGCTTTGTTTCATGTGTGTAGGTATGAAGATTGAAGATCTATATGTTGCACACCCTGGTGAGAAAAGTTTTGAGATCCCTGAAAATTTGAAATACAAACAATGAAGACTATTCATTTGTACCTTTTCCAGTTTTGGGTTCATGGGAGGGTAGATTTGTATAGGCAATTTCATATTTGATAATTTGGATTTTTTATGTATGTACCGGCATAGACATAGGGGGAGATTTGTAAGGACATTTTTCTCATGTCCGAAATGTCTCATTTAATTATGTCGTACGCCGCTACATTTGGCACGTCACCTCACGATCTCACATGACGACCTCTATCCGAATTCTGGGAATCAAGCATGCATTATCTCCACTAATGTATCCCTTATCTGCATCAACGACTTCACGTTCCTTGATTCTAGGCTCGTAATGCAAGTGGAACGCAAGAGAAGTCAAATCAGTGAAACAAGGCATGATAGGGATGTTCAAGGGCAAATTGTTAATTTTACAGCCACCGTCCGGAGGACCGGTCAACTGGAAAATTGAAGAGCTTGCCGCAACAAAGATACTGGAAGAAACGGCATCTCAATCCGAGCTACGGTGAACAAGTTATGGCCCGTTGAAAATGGAGATGTGTTCAGTGAAAAGTCTGGAAATTTTTCTAAGTGTTTAAAGCCTTGTTTCCAGCACACTTTCCCGAACCCAGACCCAAACCGTTTCGGGGGGGCGAACCGGTTCGCAGGGGTACCCGAACCGGTTCGGGGTACCTGTACGCTGGATAGAATTTCAGCAGTTTAAAATCGTGGGTCTCTTCATGTATTTCCCTATAAATACCAACTTCGGGAGAGTTGTTTTGCAAGACTTTAGGAGACGAATTTGAGAGTCCAAATACATCTAGTCTTCATATTTTTGAGTCCCAAGACTCATGTTTTGATTCACACATCCTTGCCAAATATTTGTGAATCCTTTTTGCAACCCAAGAACACAATTTTGGTTTTTTCAACCCTTGTGGAGGAGACCGTTCTTCTTCTTCTTCACTGCAGCCCTACTGGAAAGGGATAATTCCAGTCGCGACTACAGAATCCGATACCCGAGGGTAATTCTTAGTCAACTTGTATTTTCATTGTAATCCGATTGTAAGCCGTTTTCTTACAAATTATAGTGAAAATAAATGGTTTTGCCCCTGAGGGGGATTTTTCCTTAATTGCATGTGTTTGAATGTTCTTGCGTAGATTATCGATTTATTTAATCACATACTGCTGCATGTTTAGGGTTTGTTTGTGTTAAAAGGGTTTTATATATAATTTGATCATTTGAACGCGAGCACACACGTTCTTCAGATTTTGAATATAACTTAGTGATATAGAAGTAATATGTGAAAATAATAATTATTGTCGGGTGATAACACACAAATATTACGTATTTCATCCTTCAACCCTACGCATTTTAGCCCCCTCGGGTGCCTTAATCTCTATATTTATGCCCATTAACTAGACAACCTCGGATTTATATTGTTAACATACTATATGAGGTATAATTGGGATTTTGTAGGTATTTAGGTACTAAGTATGGAGTTTGGATGCATTACGGCTAATATTCCTACATAATCGCACGTTCAAGGGAAATTTAGTCATTTTACAGCTTGAGCACCTAGCCAAACATCTACACGGAAGTTGTATCCCTCCTCGTGAGCTTCGCGTGGCCATAAACGTTGCATGAATATGATCCCTAACGAAGAAGTTACAAGACTTTTGGCGGAAGAGAAAACAAAAAAAACAAAGCATGGGAGAATGCTGAGACCTGTTCAGTCGATCGATCGACCCTTCAATTTTCACTCTTTGAACAAAGGCAGTGGGAAAATATTTGACTAGTCGATCGATCGACCAAAGGGGTCGATCGATCAATCCCCTGTTTTTCACGACATTTTGCCTTGCTTTTTCTTTTTCCTTTTCTTTTTTTATTTTAATTCCAACTTACTATATAAAGGATTTTTGTGTAATAATGAGATACAAGACAGTTTTAGATAGTTTAGGTTAGGGTTTGGGGGTTTGGAGATCTCATCTTCATTTCCTCTTGGTTTGACACCCATTTGGGTTTGTAAGTTGAACTATTCATCTTCCCTCTTCATTAATATAGTTGTTTTAGCTTAATTCTTGCTTTGATAATTAGATTTACATGCTTTATTCAGTTTCTTTCTAGTGTAGTTTTAACTCATTTATTTACTGCATTTATTTATCGCGTTTTTACCATGCTTTCTAGTTAGTTTAGTCTAGGGTGTGTCATATTGAACTCACCTCGGGTTGACATGTTGCTTTGCTTTGGTGATAGAGTTTACGGGTCTATTTTGAGTGTGTTGTCCTAGTTATTGCGCCTAGAAGATTTGATGGGGTATATCATGTATGCATGTAACAACCCGGATTTTTTAAATGGGGATTTTTAAATTAATCGGAGAAAAAATGAAAATTTGGATTTTATGAATTTTATAATTTAAAGTGTTGGTTTTTATATTTAAAAAAATAAATTTTCAAACGAAATTGGAATCGGAATTAAAATGGAGTTTTAATTGAATTTTTATTATTTAGAAGAGTTCTCAAAATATAAAACTCTCTAAGAGTCCTCAAAACATTAAACTCTCTAGTAAAAATAATATTTTTAGAAAACCGACCGTCCGATCAAGCTGAATTTTTGTCAGCAGTCCTGTCTCGCCGTTCTCTACAACATGTTAAAATTTCAAGCGATTCTAACGGTCCGATCGTCCGTAATGATTTTTTCAAGTATTTGTATTTGATTAGGACTCTAATTCTTTTTGGTATATAAACATAAAGTGACGAGTTTAGATCTTTTAAAACACATTTTAGCCTTCTCAAAATTCAGAATCCTCTCATCTTCTTCATCTTCTTCAACCTCAAAACCCTAGCCCCATTTTACATAACTTTCAACTCAAGTTTTGTCAAGATTAACCGGATTTTCTCAAGACGCGTCAAGAACGAATCTTTGTCAAATTTTTGAGAGGAATACACATTCAAGATCAGATTTCTAAACCAACTTTTATTCAGGCATGTTGACCCTATTCTTTTCCTTTAGTGTTATGTGTCTTGATTGTAGCCTCCATTAAACTCATGTTTTCTAAAATAAGATATGAATATAAAGATTGAAGAGATAAATTTCGGGGCTGTTTTACATGAACAAAATTAATGATACCAAATACTTATAACTTGTATTCTTTGGGTTGTGTCGCTGTAGTCGACTTTGCTATGGGCATGTGCATGTAGAGGAGCCCTTTTAAAAGTAAATTTTGATATTTCATGTGAAAACCCTAGTTTAATTTAATTTCTTGTGTTGGAAAATAAGGATCATGATAGGACTTGCATGTAGCGATTATTCTGAAAATCATAATATTTAGGTGTCTTTGATTTCCACTTTTTAATTTGAATTATTTAAATGGGAATTTAGTATTATTATGAATGTTGTTATAATTTGGAATTGTGTTACTCTATGGAAATATGATAATATTTCGAAAAGGTTGGGTATGGTAGATAATTGGTTTTCACCCTTGTTATAGTGCACTTGTTAGGTATGGGACTAGTAAGTGGGCCTTAATTACGATTTATGCTAATTAGGTATGTGACTAGTTAGTGTAAGTCTATGCGGGTTATATAATTGGGGTGGGGGCTGATTTTCTATTTTATACCTTTATTGTGATGGCCTAGGATTGATATCTAGGTGGAGTGAAATTTTATAATCATTATTTGCTTAGGATATGACGATATTGTGTTTTGGGAACCCTTAGTTGGCACTAAAGGTTATTTTGAGGATTTTCACATCGCTTTTAACGGTGGGAGAAATTAATGTGATTAACGAAAATAAGGAATGTGGAATTTAATATCGCAGGACTAAGACGGATATTAAAAATTTATTGGCGACATAATGTGTCTAGGGCCGACAGTTTGAACGGGTCAAAGGACGAGTTATGTCGTGTCGTGTGTGGAACCTTGTCATATCGCGAGGGTCGCAGGATAAAAACGGGCCAGACGGCGGACTTGACAAGGGGACGGGTGCGTGTGTGGAACCTTGTCATATTGCGAGGGTCGCAGGATAAAAACGGACCAGACGGCGGACTTGACAAGGGGACGAGTTTTGGTAATAATATTCACGGTTAAATTAATTAAATTTAACATTATGGGAAGGTGTGTTAATTAAAATCATATTGGTGTGGCTTTTATGAAAACCTTGCGGGTAATTGTGAATTTATTTATGGTGATTATTAATCTCATAATTAAAAGATTCTATTGTTATAGTCGATATATATAGCACTATTATCTGGGTTCAAGGACCCTATTTGAGGAGAGTAGCCGGTTTACATGCTCGGGGCTTTGGCTCTGACACATGCGTTGACTAATCTTTTTCAGGATTTTTGGGAGTTGCTGCATAGGATTCATTGGAGATCTTTTGGAGGTGCAGCTGGATTTATGTTACTGCTTTAGTAGTTGGATTTTCTCTTTCCATTCAGTCGTTTTATTTATGAGACTATTTTGGAGTTATTGGGCCTTTTTGGTTCCAAATTTGTTTAGAGGATTTCTGTTGGGATTATTCAGATTTTATTTAATCATTATTGGAGATTGGATTTTTGGAGTTAGCATGTGATGGATCTTTTATCGCTTAGTTATTTGTGATCATTTGAGATTAACCAATTATTTATCTTATGGACTGATTTGTTTATGTCTCATATTTGTCTCATGCTAAGAATGGTATTTATTTAGTTCACGCCCGGCTTAGTTTTGGGGGCGGCCGACGCCAGAATTAGGCGGGGTGTGACAGTATGCTCCATACTTATGACCTTGCATGCGTAATTTCTAGGGTATTTGTTGACGCCAAAATCCTATTAAACTTTTATGCGAATTTAGGGGTGTGACAACTCTTGATTTAATTAACTGTCGAAACGAGACGCAATTGTAAAAACTCGTCGACCCATGTAACCATTTTATACTAATTAACTCTGGGTGTGGTATATTCGACGCAACCTATAGTTTTTATTCTCTTTATTAGTCTAGTTTAAATACACGCTTAGATTATTCTTTCCCTTTTTGCAGCTTTTTCTTTTTGCTTATATTTATCTTTTACACTTTTATTTAGGATTACTAAACCGAATAAATTCTAGCAACTCATCTCTGTGGATTTTTCAATACCCGAACTTGGCCGCTATACTCACCTGTTGAGTGAAGTCATAAGTTTAGGTTTTTGTATTGAGGCGGTGAACATAAAACAACGATCGGCGTTTTGATGCGCGCCGCTTTTCACCCTTGATCAAAATGGCACCGTTGCCAGCAAGGATTTGCTCATGCTTGAGAATGAGAGATATGAAGACCGTTATGGGGAAGAAAATCGTTTGTGGGAACATGAATTGGATTTATTATTTGAATCCGACGATGATTTTTCTTCCGAAACTTTTGAAGTCGATGAATGTTTTAAACCAAATGAGGATTTTTTGCCTACTTTGTAACAAACCATTCTTGACTTGGCCCATGGTTTAATAGAGAATGAAAGTGAGGATGAAATGGATGTAGTATACATTTGCAATGAAACGGTTTTTTCTTTGGATCCCAAAGAAGAAAGTTTCATTGAAAATGATCCTATCTCCTTCGAAATTCCAACGTTGAGTGGTGATAGCTCATCTCTTGAGTTTGAATTTCTTTTCTCCCCCTTTTCATTCTCTGTTATCACACTATCACAAGTACCCGGTGAATCGGTACCGAACTTTAAAACGTTCAAGCCTTTCACCGACGAGGGGTACTTGCTCGAGTTGCTTTCCACGAAGGCATCCTTGCCTCCATGTGCGCCTCCTCCCATTCCATTTGCTAAATCTTTGGGACATGATTCAATTTTTTTTGGCCCCCATCCTCCCTCCAAAATTTTTAATTGGGGATGGTTCATTTCTTCCGCCTTACACATGCCTTCCATTGTTCAAATGAAATTATTATTTTTTGGGAGGCATGCTTATGAGTGAGGGTACACCGGTCACCCTCCAAAGTCAAATCATTTTCGTGGTGGACCCTCAACTATTTAGACTTCTAGTGTATAGTTAGTGTGTAGCCTAAATAGTAGGTTGTATATAGTTAGCTTTTTATTTTTTCTTTGTTTTTATCTTTTCTTTCCTTGTTAATTTAGTCTGGTGTAATTCATTAACTTTTTGTTATTTGTTTTTGTTATGCTTCGGTACTAACTTGTTTTGTAGAATCATTACTTTCACGAGATCGCTCAGTTTTGGGTAATATCGTTGTTTTCCTCTCTTTAACTTGGTTCTTAATTAACATTGAGGAAAATGTCAGGTTTTAAGTTAAGGGGTGTGGGATATTCTATCCATTCATTGGTAGTTTCTTTGATTTGATTACATGTTAGTTACTTTGTATGCTTTCTTAGGAAAATTTGAAAATTTTCAAAAAGATTTTCTTTTTTTTTTCTCCTTTATTGGGCATTTTTCCTTTGTTTCCGATGATATGTTTCAATAATTGCCCGATCCAATAGACAACTCAATGATGCATGTTCTCGATTTTAGAAGTTATTAGACTTTAGTCCTAATTATTGATATTATGAATAACTTCATGAATTAAACTTTAATCCCATGAGCACATGCGTTTTTCTTATTTTATTAATTTGGTTTAAGATATTTATAACTCGGTAATCTTTTGTTGCATTGTATATTCTTACACCGAGTGAGCTTTGTACCTTTCGTCGTTTGTGAGTGTATACACTATTCTTTCCTCTTTGAAAATATTAAAGTCGTTGGTAATCTCACTATTCTTTCATTTGATCGTTCATTAATTGAGTTCATATGTGAAATGTATTACTTGAGCATGATTTTCAAAGTTTGTTTTGACTTGATAAATGCGTAAAATTTATGAAATGATCATAGGTCATCCTTATTATATCACCCATATTAGCCTTGACCTCACCTTATATGTTTCCCTAGTCAACCCTTTGAACCTACATATTAACCTTTCATTCCATTACCCCAAATCCCATAACCAACTCCACATTGGAGTTATAAACCATACATATTACCTTCCATCCCTTTGTTTGGAATGTTGCTTAGGATTAAATGATGTCTTTGTTGTGTGGTTGCAATTTAGGCACGTGGGAGTGAGAAAAGTAAAGAAAAGAAAGTAGTGAAAAAGAGAAAGTGAAAAGAAAAAGAAAATAAAAGAGAAAAAGAAGAAAAGAAAAGAAATAGAAAGTTGTATATTGTGTATATAGTGTTCGAATAAGCTTTGTTTACTCCCCCCGTTGTTATATTCAATGGTTTCATGGAACTTGTTTTCCAATTTTTGATATTGCCCGCATTCTTCCCATTATTCTAAGTTTTCATTCCGAACACTTTGAATCCGTACATACATATCCTTCATTTCATACCCTAGCCAAACCTACATTATGACCCTATCAAGTCTTATGTGATCTTCGGGTGCATTTAATTCAAAATTTAAATAAGTTTTATAATCTATGAAAATTTATTTCGCCTCCTTTAATGAGTGGTATCTTTCATTGAGATTACAATTTTTCATTTTTTATATAACGTTCTTCATTTGTGACATGTGTGCGGTCTAGTTTCCCTTTACATTTACTCTTTATGCCCGCATGTTCCGTGTGTTAACGTCCTATTTCGAGTGAATTCACTTGATGAGTGTAATGCCCGTGAGGATTGAATATATGCTTGCTTTCATATTTAGTATCCGATTTATATAAGTTTTTGCCAAATCATATTTTGCATGTGCTCGCTCCCCTCCCACATTTTAAGATTTCAATTCTATGAGGTGCATTCTATAATGTTAATAATATGGACTTTCATTTGAATTCTTTCATTTTGCTAATAATGCGTATGAAATCCTTTTCAATATTGTTGGGCTTGTCGCATGTTGGTTTGGGCATATTTTAAGTAAACCATATGATGTTTGTGGGTTTCATCCCTAAAAACCCTCACGAGATGACACTCGTTCACTAGGGTAACCTAGGGGTTTAACGACTTATTGCATACGCTAAATGCAATTGTTTGCACACGAAAGTGGCCTTATCTTTTTATTGATTTTTCTTCCCATTTTGTACTTGTTCTTGCTTTTGGTTTGTTTGTAGTTCTTGTTGTATCCTATTTCATTGCTAAGGACCAACGATGTGTAAGTTAGGGGGTGTGATAATACGCAAATATTGCATATTTCATCCTTCGAACCTATGCATTTTAGCCCCCTCGGGTGCCTTAATCTCTATATTTAAGCCCGTTAACCAGATAACCTCGGATTTATATTGTTAACATGCTATATGAGGTATAATTGGGCTTTTGTAGGTATTAGGTACTAAGTATGGAGTTTGGATGCATTTCGGCTAATTTTCGTACGTAATCGCACGTTCGATGGCAATTTAGTCATTTCATAACTTGGGCACCTAGCCCAACATCTACACGAAAGTTGTATCTCTCCTCGCGAGCTTTTTGTGGTCGTGAACGGTGCACGAATCCGATCCCTAACAAAGAAGTTACGAGACTTTTGACGGAAGAAAAAATAAAAAAACTAAAGCAGGGGAGAAGGCTGAGACCTGTTCAGTCGATCAATCGACCTTTCAATTTTCACTCTTCGAAAAAAGGCAGTGGGCAAATATCTGACTGATCGATCGATCGATCCCCTATTTTCCACGATATTTTGCCCTGCTTTTTCTTTTTCCTTTTCTTTTCTATTTTAATTCCAACTTACTATATAAAGGATTTTTGTGTAATAATCAGATACAAGATAGTTTAGATAGTTTAGGTTTGGGTTTGTCCGTTTGGAGAGATCATCTACATTTCCTCTTAGTTTGACACCCATTTGGGTTTGTAAGTTGAACTATTCATCGTCCCTCTCCATTAATATAGTTGTTTTAGCTTAATTCTTTCTTTGATAATTAGATTTACATGCTTTCTTTAGTTGCTTTCTAGTGTAGTTTTATCACGTTTATTTACCGAGTTTTTACCATGTTTTCTAGCTAGTTTAGTCTAGGGTGTGCCGTATTGAACTCACCTCGGGTTGACATGTTGCTTTGCTTTGGTGATGGAGTTTATGGGTCTATTTTGAATGTGTTGTCCTAGTTATTACACCTAGGAGATTTGACGAGGTATATCATGTATGCTCCGTACTTACGACCTTGCATGCGTAATTTCTGAGGTATTTATTGACGCCAAAATCCTATTAGAGTTTTATGCGATTTTAGGGGTGTGAAAACTCTTGATTTAATTAACTGTCAAAACGAGACGCAATCGTAATAACTCGTCGATCCATGTAACTATTTTATACTAATTAACTCGGGATGGGGGATATTCGACGCAACATATAGTTTTTATTCACTTTATTAGTCTAGTTTAAATACACGCCTAGATTTATCTTTCCCTTTTTGCATCGTTTTCTTTTTGTTTATATTTATCTTTTACACTTTTATTTAGGAGTACTAAACCGAATAAATTCTAGCAACTCGTCTCTGTGGATTTTTCGATACCTGGACTTGGCCGCTATACTCACCTATTGAGTGTGGTCATAAGTTTAGGTTTTTGTATTGAGGCGGTGAACAGAAAACAACGATCGACGTTTTGACGCCCGCCGCTTTTCACCTTTGATCATCGGGAGCTACAAATATGACAATAATGGAAATTAAGTCGGGACGCGCTTATGAGTCACGTCGGGACTAAAGTTGAGAAATAAAAAATAAAATTTATTTTTAAGTCATTCGAATGATGATTTCAAGTGCGCCGTTGAGTCCGAAAGGGTCAAAATAGGCAGAAAAGTCTACCCGAGGTTTTGATTTGGGTCTCGGGTCACTTGAAAGATGAAAAGACACCTCGAAGGGGCAATTTAGTCATTTGACTTGGGAGATGAATAGTATACACGTTTTTTTTCTTTTTATAGCCTTGGAGACTTATTATATATGTGGGTTTAGACTCTACGTATTGTTCATTTTCATCATATCACTTGAGAGGACTTTTGAGAGAGAGTGAAAAGTCATCTGGAGAATGTGAAAGGGTTTTTGTGGAGAGGAAGAGTCATCTAGTGGAAACCAAGGGTCAACCACCATCTCTACACCTTGAACCACCACCGGGGAGTCACCAAAAAAAAGGAAGAGGAGGTTCTAACATTATCTTCTTCAACAGTTCAAGTGTAATTCTTGCTTTATTTTGGTGCTTATATTATCCATGTTAGAATAGGATTCTTATGAATCAATGAAACATATGAATTTGGGATTAAAATGATTGATAAATCAAGTATACTGGTTAGATAAATTCATGTAGTTTAAATATTTACATGTAGAAGATATGAACATGATGAAAGTGATAGGTTTTACATGTAGAGGATATATATGAGAACATGAAAAATGATGATAGGTAGTGCATGTAGATGAATACTACTCATGTTGAATATGTAAATTGATGATTTAGATAAGAAATTATAAGTTCTATATTCTGTGAACATGTTTAGATAATGTTGGAATATCTGGGTTTTAGTTAGAATAGAATCCATATGTATTTGGGTGTAAGAAACTAAGAAAAATGCAGAAATCTGGGGGTTGTTTCGAAATGCTAAAAAGTCATTCGAACGACCTGGGGAACTCGTTCGAACGACATCGTTCGAACGAGATTACTAACGAGATTAATAACGAAATTTCCAATGAGAATTCAGAAGAAATGTCGTTCAAACGAACTCGTTCTAATGAGAATTCTGGGACTTTGAACGAGATTTAAGGATTTCCCAATTTAGCCTAGAAAAGTTTGAAAAATTATATTGTGGCCCTGGATGAGACTTATATAATTTTAGTACCTTAACGTGGAGTGAGGGACTTGGGTTAATGTTGGAAAATTATATGATAATAAGGATTAAAATTATGTGAGAGATATCTACATAATTATTGTACGATTTAGAGGAGAATGATCGTTATAACAAGTACGGGTAATATTGAGGATGTATATATATATATACGGGTACTTGGGTTGAATAAAAGACTATGTGAGTGATAATTACATAATAAATATACGATGATAATCGTAAATGACAAGTACGGGTAGTATTCGAGAAATACGATGGGTACTTGGAATAGGATGAATTCCTATTATGATATAGGTCGTGTGAGTGCCTAATTTTATATAGGCTGATGTGTATACCTATTGCTTGTTTAATTTATGTGTATAACATATCTAGCCTACTTGCTATCGACAAGAGGTTTACGCATAGAGGGCAGTCATATCCTGATGAGCCTTAAGGGGGATTTTTGACTTGTTGTCTCGGAACATAGGACTTAGGTTAGATAGCCATTAGTGAGAACAATGGTATTGAACGGTCTTTTGGGTGCATAGGTATGTGCGTAGCCCAAAGGCTAAGGACTATGTTTGCCTCCACTATTGATGATTTGTTAAATTATGGTTCGTGGGACATACCGAACCTACGGTCCTTTATACAATAACGAGATGTACTGGGAGATGATAGTAGAGTACGCATGCACCGCAGCTGAGCCTCGGGGTGCAGTTTAGTATATATATATACTAAACTGTGTGAATTAAGTGTGATAATGTTTACTGTGTGAATTAAGTGGACATAAAAGATAATAAAATCTGAAATGAATTAAGTAGATGAATACTTAATTATATTGAATTATAAAAAGGATTATCCATGTTATAGAGAAATTGGATATATAGGTATTACCTGTATTGTGAGAGAAATACGTGGGAAAGATATGGGCTATGGATAGTTGACATTGATATAAACTAGTTAGTAGGGGAATAATAACTAGTATGATGTTGAGGTACGTTAGGTGTGCACTCTAGATGAGAGGTGAGAATCTCAAGAATTAGTCCGATAAATCTAACATGTATATAACAATTGATGAATATAACATTTATTCACTTGATATTTTCTAAACTATTCTTACATCGGGCTCTGACCCGTTTCCTTGCATATTATCTTCTCTCTTGTATCTCCTATATCATGTGTCCAGCCGCAGGGATGCCAACCATAGAGGATTGATATTTTGACAAGATATAGATGCTATGGAGTCTTGGACTTTGTTTAGACGCTTTCATATTCATTGATTCATACTATGTAGTTGATCTTTCATTTAAGTCATGTCGTCCAAGAGGATTCTAGTTATTTCTTCTCTATCATAGACAGATTAAGTTCTGATGTTGGTTTTGGTACATTTAATTTATGATGGGATTATTGTATTGAGATATTCAAACTGGAGAGTTTTATTCCAGTTGCATTTAATTCAGTTTTGATATTACTCAGTTATTATTCATTGTGCGAACAAATTCTGTTAAATGATTTATGTTTTAAAAGTGAAAATTTTATTAAGTTAAAATTTTGAAAAATCTTTTTAACACCTGCTTAGTTGGATATTAGGTGATTAATAATTAATGAAAACATTTTTCGACAATGATGCTAAGAATGAACCAACTGTAAATTTTGTTTTAATTGGGTAAATGACTGATCACCCGGTTTTTAATTGAGCGGGGTGTTACAGGTGGTATCAGAGATCATTGTTCGGTCCAAATTAAAAGAAAATCGTATTCATCATAACCTTAGGGTTTTACTGGTGCAAAGCGATGACCTTCGCTCTAATGAACATTGAGGTAACTTACCAATGCCTTATAACTAAGATATTCAAAAAGTAGATCGACGTAACCACGAAGGTATACATCGACGACGTGCTTTTAAGAGAAAATAAGTGGCCAATGATATCAAGGACCTGACGAAGACTTTCAAGATCCTCTAAGAGTACAAGATGAAGCTGAATGCCTATAATTGTGTCTTTAGATTCAGCTTTGGTAAATTTTTGGGATACTTAGTGATGCAAAGGGGGATAAAAGAAAATCTTAATCAGATCAATTATCTACAGGATATCAAAAGGCCGACCACCATTAAGAATGTTCAGGTCCTCACTAGGATATTAGCGACACTCAACTCATTCATATCATGATCGTCAAACAAATGTCGACTGTTCTTTCAAACCCTGAAGAAGGCAAGCACAATAGTTTAAACAAAGGAATGTGATCGGGCACTGAAAGGAATTTGGCAGTTCTTGGGATGCTCCCCCTTTTTGTTAATCCTTACTACTAGGAAAGATCTCTACATATACTTAGTTGTCTTACAGCACACGACTAGCACATCATTGGTATGATTATAGAATGGGGAGTTATTCTTATTGAATATTGCATATTTCCACCCGTTATCTTTATGCATTCTAGCACTTTTACAGTCCTTGATTCCTATATTTATGCTCATTAACCAGACAACCTTGGATTTGGATATATACATGCTTTGCAGGGGTTAATTGTGCTTTTGTAGGTATTAGAACGCTAAAAGTGAGGATCTATTGCATTTTAGAGAAGTTCTATCACCGGATGCTCCTTCAAGGGCATTTTAGTCAATTCATATTTCATTTTCGGCTCATGGAATTTCCACGAATGCATAGTTCGTTGAGTTAGATTTGTGTGGCCATAAATGGTGTCCGATTCCGAGTCCGGATGGTGAAGTTATGGCCGTTTCTGTTTACAACCCTTTCCCCCTCTTCATGGACCAAACCTGGCTGGAAAATAGAGTACCGGTCGACCGCAGTTTGAGGCCCGGTCGATCGCGGTTTTGGGTTTTGCCTTGGATTGAAGACAGTGGGATTTACACAAAGGCCCGGTCGATCGCGCTTCTGATGCCGATCGACCGCCAGTTTATATTTTTCCTGGGACCGAAGACAGTGCACCTTTGCCCATGGGCGCAATTGACCGGCTCCCTGGCCGCGGTCGACCGCGTTTACCAGATATTTTGAGATCTTTTCTTTTCTTTCTTTTTTCCTTTATTTCTTTTATAACTTACTATATAAACCAATCTTGGTTTTTATATCAGATATACATTCATATAATTAAATTTTAGAGAGTTTAGGTTAGGGTTTGGGGATTTGAGAGATGTTCTTCTTCCTCTCTTGGTTTGACGCCCTTTATGGTTTCTAATTAGTACTTTCATCTTCCCTCTCCATTAATATAACTTATATTTCCTTTATTCTTGCTTTCTAATTTAGTTTCATGCTTTATTTACTTGCTTTCATTTAGTTTCTTTCCAGTGTAGATTTATCGCATTTATTTATCGCGTTTCTTTATTGCGTTTTTAACATGCTTTCTAGCTAAATTAGTCTAGGCTGTGTCGGATTGAATTCATTCCGGGTTGACGTGTTACTTTGCTTTAGTGATGGTATTTACGGGTCTATTTCGAGTGCGTTGTCCTAGTTATTACGCCTAGAGGATTTGACGGGGCATATCATGTATGTCCCGTGCTTACGACCTTGCGTGCGTAATTTTCAAGGTAGTTATTGATGCCAAAATTGGATTAGGCTTTTATGCGAATTTAGGGGCGTGACAACCCTTGGTTCAATTAACTGTCAAAACGAGATGCATTCGTAATAACTCGTCGACCCATGTGACCATTTTATACTAATTAAGTCGGATGAGGGATATTCAATTCGATACAACCTATAGTTTTTACTTTCTTTGTTAATCTAGCTTTATTTTCCCTCGCCTAGAATAATATTTCCCTTTTATGCATATTTTCCTTTTTAGTTTGTAATTACCTTTTACACTTTTATTTAGGAGTGTTAAATCCTATAAATTCTAGCAACTCGTCTCTGTGGATTATCGATACCCAACTTACAGCTATACTCCCTTTTTGAGTGTAGTCATAAGTTTAGGTTTTTGTATTGAGGAGGTGAAACGAAAACAACGATTAGCGTCTTGACACTCGCTACTTTTCACCCTTAATCAAAATGACGCCGTTGCCGAGGATGAGTTTGTTTTAGACTTTATTTCATTTAGTATTTCGTAGTATTTTCTTTCTATTTGTATTATTTGCTAATATTTTTGTAGGACTTCCACATTTGATCACTTAGAAACGCTTGAATTTCCCGCGCGCATCTACTTTGTGGAATTCGCCATTTCGAGCCATTTTTGGGGTAAGCATGTCTTATTCCAATTCTTTTGGTAATCATTCTGATAATTCTCAAAATTCTCGCAAACCTATGACTTTTGGTGAATACTTAGAATCCCAAAAAATTGCAACATCTAAAATGACTTTGGACGAGTATTACAAAAGTCAAGCTTTGGAGTGCGTGTATTTTGATGATGATGATAATGATTTTGGGCCTTTACCTTCTTATAATAGGAATTTTGAAACGAATTGCAATAGTTTTCAAAATTCCTATAATAATGAGTTTAAGTTTAAGTCCAATGGTAATTTTTAAAGTTCCCATTTTCAAGTATCCGCACCTCGACCTATGACATTCGGTGAGGGCTTTCGTATGCTTGAGAATGAGAAAATTGAGAATCGTTATCGGGAATAAAATCGTTTGTGGGAAAATGAATTGAATTTATTATTTGAGTCTGACGACGATTTTGCTTCCAAGACTTTCGAAGTCGAGGAATGTTTTGAACCAAATGAGGACTTTGTGCCTACTTTGGAACAAATCATTGTCGACTTTGCCCATTGCGTAATAGATATTGAAAGTGAGGATGAAAATGACGTAATATCTATTTGCAATGAAATGATTTCTTCTTTGGCCCCCAAAGAAGAACATTTCATTGAAAATGATATTATTTCCTTCGAAACTCAATCTTCATGCGATGATGATTCATCTTATGAGTTTGAATTTCTTTCCTCCCCATTTTCACTCTCTGTTATCACACTGTCACAAGTACCCAATGATTCGGTTTCAAACTTTAATGTTTTAAACCTTTTCTTCGATGAGGAGTACTTGCTCGAGTCGCCTTCCACGATCGCATCTTTGACTTTGTGTGCGCCACCTCCCATTCCAATTTCAAAATCATTGGGAGGATATTCGGCTTTTCTCGGTCGCCACATGTTTTCGTCACCCGTTCAATCCAAATCTCCCATCGTCCCTCTAAAACTTTTAATTGACGATGGTTCATTTCTTCCGCCTTACACATGCCTTCCGTTTTTGAAATGAAATTCACATTTTTCTGAAGGCATGCTTATATGTGAGGGTACACCGGTTATCCTCCAAAGTCAAATCATTTTTGCGGTGGACCCTCAGCTATTTAGACTTATAGTGTATAGTTACTGTGAAGCCTAAATAGTATGTTGTATATAGTTAGCTTTTTATTATTTCTTACTTTATTTTTTCTTTCCTTTTTAATTTAGCCTAATGTAATAAGTTAACTTTTCGTTATTTGTTTTTGCTATGCTCGGTACTAACTTGTTTTGTAGATTCTTTGGACTTGTTCTTATGGGGATCGCTCCAGTTTTGGGTAATATCTTTATTTTCCTCTCTTTAACTTGGTTGTTAATTCACATTGAGGACAATGTCAGGTTTTAAGTTAGGGTGTGTGGTATATTCTATCCATTTCTTTATTTAGTCCATGTTTTTGCTCACATGTTAGTTACTTAGTATGTTTTTCTTAGAAAATTGAAAATTTCAAAAAGATATTCTTTCTTTTTTCTCCTTTTTGGGGAATTTTGCCTTTGTTTCCGATGATAAATTTCAATAAGTGTCCGATCCAATAGACAACCTAATGATGCATGTTCTCGATTTTTGAAGTTATTAGACTTTATTCCTCAATCATTGATATTATGAATAACTTAATGAATTAAACTTTAATCCCATAAGCACATGCACTTTTATCGTTCAATTGATTTGGTTTAAGATTTTTATAACTCGGTAATCTTTTGTTTCATTGTATATACTTGCACCGAGTAAGCTTTGTACCTTTCGTCGTTTCTGAGTGTTATACACTATTCTTTCCTCTTTGAAAACGTTGAATTCATTGGTAATCTTTCTATTCTTTCATTTTATTGTTCATTAATTGAGTTTATACTTGAAATGTGTTACTTGAGCATGATTTTCATATATTGTTTTGACTCGAGAATTGCGTAAAATTTTTGAAATGATCATAGGCATTCTTTTTCATATCACCCATATTAGCCTTGACCTCACCTTATATGTTTACCCTCGTCAACCCCTTTGAGCCTAAATATAGCCTTTTGTTTCATAACCCCAATCCCATAACTAACTCCGCATTGGAGTTATATATTATACATACGCCTTACATACCGTTGTTTGGAATGTTACTTGTGATTGAATGATGTCGTTGTGTTGCGGTTACAATTTCGGCATATACGAGTGAGAAAAGTAAAGAAAAAAGATGTGAAAAAAGTGACGAAAAAGAGAAAGAAAAAAGCAAAAGAAAACATGAGAAAAAAAAAAAGAAAAGAAAAAGAAAAAGAAAGGTGTATATGTTGTGTGTATATATTTCAATAAGCTTTGATTACTCTCCAATTGTTGTATCCAATGCTCGTTTGGAACTTGTTTTCCAATTTTAAAATTGCCCGCATTTTCTTATTATTCCAAGTTTTCATTTCTGAACATTTTGAATCCGTACATACACTCCTTTCATTTCGTACCCTAGCCAAACATACATTACAACCCTATTCAAGTCCTATGTGATCGTAAGTAAATGTAATTCAAAGGTTTAAATAGTTTTGATAATTTGTGAAAATGCATTTTGCCTCATTTAATGAGCGATATCTTTCATCGAGATTACAGTTTTTAATTTTATATATAGCGTTCTTCATTTGTGACATGTGTGCGGCCTAGTTTCCATTTACATTTACTCTTGATGCCCGTATGTCCCGTATGTTAACTCCCTGTTTCGAGTGAATTCACTTGATGAGTGTAATGCCCATGAGGATTGAATATATGCCTGCCTTATTTAGTATCCGATTTATTTAAGTTTTTGCCAAATCACACTTTGCATGTGCTCGCTCCCCTCCCACATTTTAAGGTTTCAATTCTATGAGGTGCATTCTATAATGTTAATGATTTAGACTTCTGTTTGAATCCATTCAATGTGCTAATAATGCATATGAAATCTTGTTCACTATTGTTGGGCTTGTCGCATGTTGTTTTGGGCTTATTTTGAGGAAACTATGTGATGTTTGTGGGTTTCATCCCTGAAAACCCTCACGAGATGGCACTCCTCCACCAGGGTAACCTGGGGGTTTAACAGCTTATTGCATATGTTAAATGCAATCGTGCTCCCTATGAAAGTGGCATTTTGTAACACCCCGTATTTTTGGTACATTTAAAATTTAATTAATTCGGAAATTCTAAATTACTAGTGTGTTGTAATTTAATGAATTAATTATGATAGAATATTATATAAATATTAATCTGGGATTGAATGGTTAATATTTAAGGAAAATTATTTACTGAGTGTATAGTAATAATGTAATTTCGTCGTTTCGAGTATTAATGACGAGATATGTACTTATCACATCCGGAAGTCGGTATAGACTATAGTGGGTGGGGGATAAGTATTTTTATAAATTAATTCGGATGCAAATTCTGAGTGTACAGTTGAGTCCGGATGGGCCGAGATAGTCGGAAAAGTGTACCCAGGGGTAGTAAACGGGTCACGGGACGTTTTTAGACATAGTCGGGCCCACTCGGGGGCATTTTGGTCACTTGGGCTTGGCCCATTAGTCAAAAAACGGGAATGGATTAATTATCTTAATAAAAAGAAAATTTAGGATGGCTGAGCTTAATTAGAAAGAGGAACTAAAGGGTTAGGAAACCCTAGCAGCAACCAAGCCATTTTGGGGATCTCAAAATACCAACAAGGTCATCTTCAACCTTGGAATCCATCACAAATTCAGACACTACGAAACCTAAGGCAAGTGAATAACTTGCAATTAGCATTAAATCTGTTTTTCAAATTCATATCTGTGTGCTGTTATGAATTAAAAATCCGTTTTGGGGTTCATGGTATAAACATGGGGTTTTGATAATTCAAAAGAAAACATGAATCTATTTTGGCCGAAATTTATGAGGAGTTATGAAATATCTGATATTGGATTTCTGATGTATACTTGTTAGGATGATATTCAATTAAACCAGAACGAATTAGATGAAGAAATTCAGAGTAATATGTGTTTAAGAAAAGAAATGGATTTTTTTCCCAAATCTATGAATCAGTTGTTTATGGACGAATTAATGATTGTTGTAGGTTTTCTGTGTAATCCTAATAAGGTTTTTAATATACTCTGGTGATAAGAAGGCTTAAAACTCATGTTAGAAGAAGTTAGGGTTTGAGGAACTCCGTCCGTGGCTGCCCTGCCTCCGCGAGGAAGACGCAGACCTTTACGATCGATTGATCGACGGTCTGGGGTCGATCGATCGACGGTCGCCAGAATCTGGCAGTTTCGCCAGTTTGTTATATAAGAGGAAAAATTTATATAAAAACCCCTATGTAATTAATTATGGAGAAATTAAATACATAAGTTGAATCTAATTAATTACAGATGAATTAATTAGGGTTTGAGGCAAATAAATTAGAGTCGAAAATTTTGACTTGGGTAAATTTTGGGTTACGAGTGTAAAGTCCAAATTTATGGTGGGGGCGACACCAAAATAACTGAATTAATTAAAGTGAAATTTAATTAATATTTAGAGTTGGACCATAAACTCTTAATAATTTTATAGGCTCATATTACGGATTTAGCAAAAGATATAGCCGGGACTTTTATATGTATATATATATATATACGGAGGCGATTGTGTATATATGTGATGTGTACTAGTAATATCGGTGATTAGATATTTTGTACTATAGTGCTATAGGGGGAGGTTGCGCGTAGTGGATGAATCCCCTAGCTTGAGGAGTAGGGTGGGTATATTCCCAAGGTCATATCGTCCGTTATATGGGTGAGGGACAACTCACTTTCAGGGAAGGAATATGACCGCCTCCAATTATTTATTTTTATCAAGTTGGTGTGAAAATTCTGACTTGGGATAACTAGGCTATGTGATTATACCTAGTGGGATAGCACTTTATAGAATTTACATTCCGGGAGTATTTTTACTCGGGAGGTTGCAAGTTATTATATATATTACAGTATGATTGTGAATGCTGGAATATGATTATAAGTATATAATTTTATAATTAATTATATACGGAATATTAATGAAAAGTGAGTGATTTCACAGGTATAACAAATGTAGAAGTTATATATATATAAAAAGGGAAATGATTTAGTTAAGTTGATGTTACCAATAACTTATATCAAAATCACTACATACTCAGTTAGAGTAGGGTGGGTATAAAGGAACTTTGTTAATTATCTAGTCATGAGATGAGTAACTAGGTAATTTAATTAAAGCATTCGTAGGGTATAATAGAGGAAGGGTAAGGAAGTCCTCAAGAGAGTGCGTTATTAAAAAAAAAAAATATGAAGAGCATGCATATTTATTTATTACTGCAAGTTAATCATTTGTTAAATGTTTTGGGTACTAACCCTTGCTATAAAAACTTTTAAAAACCTTTTAGGTGTCCAACCACAGGGACGCCAACCTTGACCATATTCCAGGGATCCGTTGCTGCAGCATATGTGGATGTTGCGGGGTTTTGATAGACGCCTCATTCTTCATTCTTAAATGTAGAAGTTCATAATTAGTATTCGAGCATGTTGCTCACTTTCCATTTATTTGTATTAGACTTGTTGAGAGTTTACTCTTATCTTTATGGGATTTATTATTTGGACCGTTGGTTTATTCGGTCAATTATTTTTACTTGTGAATGATTAATTCAATTATCTGTGATTGTTATATAGTTTTATTTCCGCATGGGTGTTTGTTAAATAATGAAAGATAAATTGGCACCAGCCTATTTTTCTCACTTAGGTGGTTAGTAAATAATAAGACGACAGTGATGCTAAGAATGGACCAAATGAGAAACCTGTTCTAACTTGATTTAGGACTGATCACCCGGGATTAATTAGGCGGGGTGTCACAGATGGTATCAGAGCATCAGGTTCTAGTGTCCTTAGGATCTGTACGGCTTTCTACGTTTCAGCGTAGCGTTCGGTTGTTATAGAGCCCTATTATTAGGACTGTTGATTATATTTTCCGCTTGTGAGATATCGTATTCCTGCTATTAGTTTTTGTATAAATTGTGTACTTATACAATTAAATCTATTTCAGATGCCGCCAAAGAGACAGAGAGCGGAGAGGGCTGAGGCTAGAGATGAGGTGAGGGAGGCTCGCCAGGAGCCACAGGTACCGCCACCACCACCCCCACCCGAGTTGATTTCTACCACTCAGGTGGCAGTGATAGTGGCCCAAGCGGTCGAGACAGCGATGCGAGCTATGGCAGCTCATTTTCCACAGCCCCAGGCACCGCCTCCATTGGCTCCAGCAGTTCAGGCTCCAGTGGGGCCACCATCTTGGCAGCGAGTGAGGGAGACCTTTCAGAAAGGTCACCCACCTGAGTTTCGAGGTAGCACCAATGTGGTCGAGGCTTGTGACTGGAAGAAGAACATTCAGCGCGATCTGCGCATGTTAGAGGGTACAGAGGTGCAGAAACAGATGCTGGCTACCTTTCGTCTGTCGGGGGCAGCCTTACAATGGTGGGAGTCCGTAACCACCGCTGAGGAGCGGGATTTGATGCCGATTTCTGAATTCTGGGTGCGGTTTGACCGCAAGTACTTCCCTCCAGCAGTAGAGTCTGAGATGAGAAAGAAATTCAGCGAATTTGTACAGGGTGACAGGTCAGTAGCAGAATATGAGGAGGAGTTCACCCGTTTGGCAAACTTTGTGCCAAATGAGGTGAGCGATGAGGAGCGGAAGAAGTCAAAGTTCATGGATGGCCGAGCCTGGAGAATCAGGCAACACTTGATTGGGAATCCGGCGTTAGTGACTTATACAGATGTCGTTAATGCCGCACTTGTACATTGCCAGGATCATCGTTTCCATGCTAAGGGGAACAAGAAGGCAGGTGAGCCGAGCCAGCAGGGCAAGGCGGTTACTAGTAGTGAGGCAAGTGGCACACAGCAGCAGGTCATCATTCAGCAAGGGAATCAGGCTAAGAAGTTTAAGCCTGGTGGGTTCTGACCGGGAGGACAGGGGTTCAGACAGGGGCAACCAGGCCCTAATCAGCAACAGCAGGTTCCTCAGGGCCGTCAGGGCCAAGGGAACAACGGGGGAGGCCACCCGGGGCAGCAACGTCAGGGCCAGTAGGGCCAACGACAGGGTGACGACCAGAAACGATGTTTCTCCTGTGGCCAGCCAGGACACTTCAAGAGGGAGTGCCCGCAGAGGGGCAGAGGCCAGCAGCAGGGTGCCCAGCAGTGGCAACAGGGTCAGATGCCGCCAGCAGCAGCAGCCCCACCCGCCCCACAGCAGCAGGGGCAGATGCACTACGGACGTGTGTATAACGTTCGGGACGTTCCCAATCCTCCAGCACAGCATGCGCCGCCCGCGATTGAGGGTACGTTCTCCATCCATGGCACTATGGGTCGGGTATTGTTTGATACGGGGGCTACTCATTGTTTTATAGCTACACATTTCGCGAAGTCTTTAGGGTTGTTAGCCACCGCAGAGAGCACTATTACGTGTGTCGACTCACCTTTGGGGAGTGGGTCACTTATATTCTTTATATGTCGGGGAGTAAGAGTAGAGATTGGAGGTTTAGTATTACCTGCGGACATGTTGGTATTAGATATGCATGTTCATGATGTGATCATCGGTATGGATTGGCTCGCTGACTATAGATCCATGATTGATTGCTTCGGTGGGAGCATTATTTTTGCCATTCCGGGGCAAGAGATGTTTGTTGTGGCGATGCCTCGCCCAGAGGGAGGCTCGACCACTCATCTATATTACATTGAGGAGGAAACCTCACAGGAAGTGGTAGTTCCTTTAGACTCTATTCCGGTAGTGAGGGACTTTAAGGATGTATTCCAGGAAATACCAGGATTACCACCCAGCAGAGAAATCGAATTTGTTATCGATTTGGCTCTAGGGACGAGACCGATTGCTCGGGCACCTTACCGAATGGCCCCTTCAGAGATGCGAGAATTGAGGGAACAGATTCAGCAACTACTGGGCCAGGGTTTTATTCGGCGGAGTACATTGCCGTGGGGTGCGCCGGTATTGTTTGTGAAGAAGCGAGATGGTTCACTCCGCTTGTGCGTGGATTATAGGGAGCTGAACAAGGTGACGATACGGAATAAATATCCGTTGCCTCGGATCGATGATTTATTTGACCAATTGAGAGGGGCGTCTTACTTCTCCAAGGTCGACTTGAGGTCAGGGTATCATCAACTGCGTATCCGAGAGGGGGATGTTCCTAAGACCTCTTTCTTGTCGCGGTATGGATCATATGAGTTCAGGGTGATGCCCTTCGGGCTCACCAATGCACCAGCAGTGTTCATGGACCTCATGAACAGGGTCTTCAGAGAGTACTTAGATTAGTTTGTCATCGTGTTCATTGATGACATCCTAATCTACTCGCGCACCGAGGAAGAGCACACAGAGCATTTGCACATGGTTTTGCAGACACTGAGGGATCATCAGCTCTATGCCAAATTAGGGAAGTGTGGATTCTGGCTTCGGGAGGTACAGTTCCTTGGTCACGTCGTGTCAGATCAGGGTATTGCAGTGGATCCGAATAAGGTGTCGGCAGTGAGGGAGTGGGGACAGCCCACGACACCGATCGAGGTGCGCAGTTTTCTGGGTTTGGCCGGTTACTACAGGCGATTCATTAAAGGATTCTCTAAGATTGCAGGACCTTTGACGAATCTGACTTGGAAAGGAGTACATTTCAAGTGGGATGATAGTTGTCAATTAGCGTTTGACGAGCTAAAGGACAAGTTGACATCTGCACCCGTGCTTGCATTGCCAAAGGGAGGGCTAGAGTATCGGGTTTACACAGACGCATCCTTATGGGGTCTTGGGGGTGTGCTCCAGCAGGAGGAAAGGGCTATAGCTTATGCCTCCAGGAAGCTGAAGCCCCACGAGAGGAATTACCCCACTCACGACCTAGAGTTGGCAGCGGTCGTTTTTGCTTTGAGGATATGGAGGCATTATCTTCTAGGAGAGCAGTTTACTTTATTCACGGATCACAAGTCACTTCAGTATCTCTTCACAAAGAAGGATCTGAATATGAGGCAGAGGCGGTGGCTAGAATTCGTGAAGGACTACCAGTTGGATATTCAGTATCATCCTGGTAAGGCCAATGTGGTAGCAGACGCATTGAGCCGAAGGCCGACTGGGGAGATAGCAGAGGTATGGAAAGCGAAGTGGAGAGAGCTTCGATATGAAGATGACGTAGCCAGGGCTTGCATGTCAGCTTTATCCATCACACCCGAGATCATTATGCGAGTTGTGAAGGCTCAGGCGGAGGATCAAATTTGCCGGGATAAGGTGGGCCAGTTGTTAGCTGAGGGAGCAGAGGGTTACTCGATTAGCTCAGAAGGAGCCCTACGCTTTAATGGAAGGATAATGGTGCCAGAGGATGAGGATTTGAAGCACGCTGTTATGACAGAATCCCATGGTTCGAAATTTGCGGTACATCCCGGTGGGGATAAAATGAACCAAGATATGAGAAGGCAGTATTGGTGGGCAGGGATGAAACGGGACATAGCGGAGTTTGTTTCGAAATGTGCCACGTGTCAGCTTGTGAAAGTTGACCACCAGAGACCATCAGGGATGCTACAGCCGTTAGAAATTCCTGTGTGGAAGTGGGAGAGCATCTCCATGGACTTCATCACAGGGTTACCGGTATCGCAGAGGGGTCACGACTCCATATGGGTTATTGTGGATCGGTTGACTAAGGTGGCCCACTTTTTGCCGGTACGCACAAACTTTGAGACGATGCGTTATGCACAACTATTCATAGCAGAGATTGTTAAGCTGCATGGAGTGCCTATAAATATTGTATCCGACCGAGACAAAATTTTTGTCGCCCACTTTTGGCAGAGCTTTCAGGAGTCAATGGGCACGGAGTTGCGCTTGAGTACAGCATATCACCCACAGACTGACGGACAGACTGAGAGAGTTAATCAGATGCTGGAGGACATGCTCAGAATGTGCATTTTGGACTTCGGGGGAGGATGGGAGAAATATCTTCCTTTGGTAGAGTTTGCGTATAACAACTCTTACCAATTCACGATTGGCATGGCACCGTTTGAGGCACTGTACGGGAGACCTTGTCGTTCACCCGTTTGTTGGTTAGAGGTGGGGGACAACAAACTCTTGGGGCCGGAGATTGTTCAAGAGACATCTTCCAAGATAGAGCTGATTCGAGGAAGAATTCGGATAGCTCAGGACAGGCAAAAGAGTTATGCTGACGCTTCTCGACGACATGTGGAGCTAGAAATTGGGGACCAGGTTTTAGTCCGGGTATCCCTAATGAAAGGGGTGATGAGGTTCGGCAAGAAGGGTAAGTTAGCACCGCGATACGTAGGACCTTTCCCTATTATTGAGAGGGTGGGACCGGTGGCGTATAAGCTTGGGTTACCAGAACATCTTCAGCGGATACACGATGTATTCCATTTGGCATCGCTGAAGAAATATCGAAGGAGCGAGAGAGCCTTTTGGCACATTCCACTCGAGGAGATCGACTTACAGCCAGACATCTCGTATGAGGAAAGGCCGGTAGCTATTCTGGATCATAGTTAGCGGAAATTACGATCCAAGGTTGTTCCATTGGTTAGAGTACAGTGGGGTCATCACAATGTTGACGAGTCTACCTGGGAGCGAGAGGAGGATATGCGGGAACAATATCCAGAGCTTTTCAACGCAGGTACAATCTAATTTCGGGGACGAAATTCCTTTATAAGGGGGGGAGTATGTAACACCCCGTATTTTTGGTACATTTAAAATTTAATTAATTCGGAAATTCTAAATTACTAGTGTGTTGTAATTTAATGAATTAATTATGATAGAATATTATATAAATATTAATCTGGGATTGAATGGTTAATATTTAAGGAAAATTATTTACTGAGTGTATAGTAATAATGTAATTTCGTCGTTTCGAGTATTAATGACGAGATATGTACTTATCACATCCGAAAGTCGGTATAGACTATAGTGGGTGGGGGATAAGTATTTTTATAAATTAATTCGGATGCAAATTCTGAGTGTACAGTTGAGTCCGGATGGGCCGAGATAGTCGGAAAAGTGTACCCAGGGGTAGTAAACGGGTCACGGGACGTTTTTAGACATAGTCGGGCCCACTCGGGGGCATTTTGGTCACTTGGGCTTGGCCCATTAGTCAAAAAACGGGAATGGATTAATTATCTTAATAAAAAGAAAATTTAGGATGGCTGAGCTTAATTAGAAAGAGGAACTAAAGGGTTAGGAAACCCTAGCAGCAGCCAAGCCATTTTGGGGATCTCAAAATACCAACAAGGTCATCTTCAACCTTGGAATCCATCACAAATTCAGACACTACGAAACCTAAGGCAAGTGAATAACTTGCAATTAGCATTAAATCTGTTTTTCAAATTCATATCTGTGTGCTGTTATGAATTAAAAATCCGTTTTGGGGTTCATGGTATAAACATGGGGTTTTGATAATTCAAAAGAAAACATGAATCTGTTTTGGCCGAAATTTATGAGGAGTTACGAAATATCTGATATTGGATTACTGATGTATACTTGTTAGGATGATATTCAATTAAACCAGAACGAATTAGATGAAGAAATTCGGAGTAATATGTGTTTAAGAAAAGAAATGGATTTTTTCCCAAATCTATGAATCAGTTGTTTATGGACGAATTAATGATTGTTGTAGGCTTTCTGTGTAATCCTAATAAGGTTTTTAATATACCCTGGTGATAAGAAGGCTTAAAACTCATGTTAGAAGAAGTTAGGGTTTGAGGAACTCCGTCCATGGCTGCCCTGCCTCCGCGAGGAAGACGCAGACCTGTACGATCGATTGATCGACGGTCTGGGGTCGATCGATCGACGGTCGCCAGAATCTGGCAGTTTCGCCAGTTTGTTATATAAGAGGAAAAATTTATATAAAAACCCCTATGTAATTAATTATGGAGAAATTAAATACATAAGTTGAATCTAATTAATTACAGATGAATTAATTAGGGTTTGAGGCAAATAAATTAGAGTCGAAAATTTTGACTTGGGTAAATTTTGGGTTACGAGTGTAAAGTCCAAATTTATGGTGGGGGCGACACCAAAATAACTGAATTAATTAAAGTGAAATTTAATTAATATTTAGAGTTGGACCATAAACTCTTAATAATTTTATAGGCTCATATTACGGATTTAGCAAAAGATATAGTCGGGACTTTTATATGTATATATATATATACGGAGGCGATTGTGTATATATGTGATGTGTACTAGTAATATCGGTGATTAGATATTTTGTACTATAGTGCTATAGGGGGAGGTTGCGCGTAGTGGATGAATCCCCTAGCTTGAGGAGTAGGGTGAGTATATTCCCAAGGTCATAGCGTCCGTTATATGGGTGAGGGACAACTCACTTTCAGGGAAGGAATATGACCGCCTCCAATTATTTATTTTTATCAAGTTGGTGTGAAAATTCTGACTTGGGATAACTAGGCTATGTGATTATACCTAGTGGGATAGCACTTTATAGAATTTACATTCTGGGAGTATTTTTACTCGGGAGGTTGCAAGTTATTATATATATTACAGTATGATTGTGAATGCTGGAATATGATTATAATTATATAATTTTATAATTAATTATATACGAAATATTAATGAAAAGTGAGTGATTTCACAGGTATAACAAATGTAGAAGTTATATATATATAAAAAAGGAAATGATTTAGTTAAGTTGATGTTACCAATAACTTATATCAAAATCACTACATACTCAGTTAGAGTAGGGTGGGTATAAAGGAACTTTGTTAATTATCTAGTCATGAGATGAGTAACTAGGTAATTTAATTAAAGCATTCGTAGGGTATAATAGAGGAAGGGTAAGGAAGTCCTCAAGAGAGTGCGTTATTAACAAAAAAAAAAAAATATGAAGAGCATGCATATTTATTTATTACTGCAAGTTAATCATTTGTTAAATGTTTTTCAAATGTTTTGGGTACTAACCCTTGCAATAAAAACTTTTAAAAACCTTTTAGGTGTCCAACCACAGGGACGCCAGCCTTGACCATATTCCAGGGATCCGTTGCTGCAGCATATGTGGATGTTGCGGGGTTTTGATAGACGCCTCATTCTTCATTCTTAAATGTAGAAGTTCATAATTAGTATTCGAGCATGTTGCTCACTTTCCATTTATTTGTATTAGACTTGTTGAGAGTTTATTCTTATCTTTATGGGATTTATTATTTGGACCGTTGGTTTATTCGGTCAATTATTTTTACTTGTGAATGATTAATTCAGTTATCTGTGATTGCTATATAGTTTTATTTCCGCATGAGTGTTTGTTAAATAATGAAAGATAAATTGACACCAGTCTATTTTTCTCACTTAGGTGGTTAGTAAATAATAAGATGACAGTGATGCTAAGAATGGACCAAATGAGAAACCTGTTCTAACTTGATTTAGGACTGATCACCCGGGATTAATTAGGCGGGGTGTCACACATTTATATTTCGATGCATATATACGTCTTGTACCCTCTGTGGACTGGTTTTGTTTGTTTCATTACTAGGGACTAGCAATGTCTAAGTTAGGGGGTGTGATTCGTATCGAATATTGCATATTTCCCCCTGTTATCTTTATGCATTATAGCACTTTTACGGTCCTTAATGCCTATATTTATGCTCACTAACCATACAACCTTGGATTTGGATATATACATGCTTTGTAGGGGTTAATTGTGCTTTTGTAGGTATTGGAACGCTAAAAGTAAGGATCTGTTGCATTTTGAAGAAGTTTCATCGCTGCACGCTACTCCAAGGGCATTTTAGTCAATTCACATTTCATCTTTGTCTCATGGAATTTCCACGGATGCGTAGTTCATTGAGTTAGCTTCGCGTGGCCGCAAACGGTGCGCGATTTCGAGTCCGGATGGTGAAGTTATGGCCGTTTTTGTTTGCAACCCTTTCCCCCTCTCCATGGACCAAACCTGGCTGGAAAACAGAGTACCGGTCGACCGCGGTTTAAGGATCGGTCGACCGCGATTTGAGGCCCGATCGATCGCAGTTTTGGGTTTTGCCTTGGATTAAAGACAGTGGGCTTTTACATAAAGTCCCGGTCGATCGCGCTTCTGATGCCGATCGACCGCGAGTTTATATTTTGCCTTGGATCGAAGACAGTGCACCTTTGCCCGTGGACGCGGTCGACCGCGTTTACCAGATATATTAAGATTTTTTTTTCCTTTATTTATATTTTAACTTACTATATAAACCAATTTTGGTTTCTATATCAGATATACATTCATATAATTAGATTTTAGAGAGTTTAGGTTAGGGTTTTGGAATTTGAGAGCTCTTTTTCTTTCTCTCTTGGTTTGACACCCTTTAGGGTTTGTAATTGGTACTTTCATCTTCCCTCTCCATTAATATAACTTGTATTTCCTTTATTCTTTCTTTCTAATTTAGTTTTCATGCTTTATTTACTTGCTTTCATTTAGTTGCTTTCTAATGTAGATTTATCGCGTTTATTTACCGCGTTTATTTATCGCGTTTTTAATATGCTTTCTAGCTAAATTAGTCTAGGTTGTGTCGGATTGAATTCATTCCCAGTTGACCTCTTGTTTTGCTTTGTTGATGGTGTTTACGGGTCTATTTCGGGTGCGTTGTCCTAGTTATTATACCTATGGGATTTGACGGGGCATATCATGTATGTTCCGTGCTTACGACCTTACGTGCGTAATTTTTGAGGTATTTGTTGACGCCAAAATCGGATTAGGCTTTTATGCGGATTTAGGGGAGTGACAACCCTTGGTTCAATTAACTGTCAAAACGAGACGCATTCGTAATAACTCGTCGACCCTTGTGACCATTTTATATTAATTAACTCGGATGAGGGATATTCGATGCAACCTATAGTTTTTACTCGTTTTGTTAATCTAGCTTTATTTTCCCTCGCCTAGATTAATATTTCCCTTTTATGCATCTTTTCCTTTTTAGTTTATAATTACCTTTTACACTTTTATTTAGGAGTTTTAAATCCTATAAATTCTAGCAACTCATCTCTGTTGATTATCGATACCCGACTTACCGATATACTCCCTTTTTAAGTGTAGTCATAAGTTTAGGTTTTTGTATTGAGGAGGTGAAACGACAACAACGATTAGCGTCTTGACACGCGCTACTTTTCACCCTTAATCAGGGAGCAGTTGTCGATCTACTATGTCAACCATACTCTCCTTGAGGTAGAAACTATATACACGCCTATCGAGAAGATGGTACTGGTACTTGTGACATTGGCCAAGATGTTACGACACTACTTTGAAGCTCACTCAATAGTCGTCCCAATGACTTATCCATTATTAAATATTCTCAAGATGGCAGATCTCTTCAACAGAATGACATAGTGGTTTTTAGAGTTAGTGCAAGTTGACATAAAGTATGAACCACAGATAGTTATCAAGGGGTAGATCTAGCCAACCTCATTGCATAATTCTCGGTATCTTCACCAGAGAAGGAAAAGCAACTAAATCTAATTCTAGAATCACCATTCATCGTTGAGGATGATCAAATATGAAAGTTATTCATAGATGGGGCATCAAACGAATGTGGCACCAATTTCGGGATTGACTTTGTCACGATACATGGATGTCTTATTGAGTAAGTAGTTCAGCTCGAGTTTAAATGATATAATAATGAGGCTGAATATAAAGCCATGATCAATAGTCTGTAGTGGGGAGATCGACTTAGGAGCCATTTATATATCAGTATATTGTGACTCCCGTCTAATGGAAAATTAGTTCAGTTATGAGTATGAAGCAAGCGATCCCAGGATGTTCGCTTACCGGGACAAAATGGGTAAATATTTTACACTTTTTGGGTCGTCCTCAGTGGAGCAACTTCCAAGCAATAACAACAGTCATACATATGCATTAGCTTCTATAATATTCGCCCCTGACACTGACCTAAAGAGAACGATCGAAGTATAATACATAGATCGACCCAATATTAATGATTCGAAGCTAATTTAGGACGTCATGTAGATTTAGTTAGCACCGCCATGAATGGATCTGATCATCGCCTTTTCTAATGAATGGCGATCTACCATATGTAATAACTCGCGTAATTTTAGGCTATTTTAATTAATTTCTGAAAAATGGAGGAAAATAAAGTTTTTGATAAAATTATTTTTATTGCTCAAATATGTTGGTTATTATTTTTAAAGGTGAGAATTTCAAACGGTTTCGAAAACGGAGTTAAAATGGATTTTAAAATAATTTTTAAATGTTTTTAACTCTTGGAGTTGTTTTAACTTCCAACTCTTCATTTCTTTGCCTTATTTAAAGGAGTCTTTTTGATTCCAACTTTTCATTTCTTTGCATTATAAAAGGAAGTCATGGGCAAGCCTTTTAACATACTTTTGACACAACTTTTGACAGCAAATATATTTTATATTCCTCTTCCTTTTATTTATATTTTGGCCCTTGAGATTTGTGAGTTCCAACCTTAGATTAGAGGTGCTATTGGGGATATTTTGTTGGAGGTTCTTGGATGAGCTTTTTTTTAGATCTTTTGTGTTGATCTTGAGGATGTGATCACTAGTTTCTCATCATGGTTTGAGGTATGGGGTTTTACATAATATGCTCCTTAAATCTCGCGAGTGTCATTCTCTTTGAATTCTTGTTTAATTGAACTCATATTTGAATTGATAAATTCATTGAAATCTGGAAAATAATTGTTGAAATTATTTTCATTCATGTGGTATCATTATATTGTTGATGAGCACGTTGTCATGAGATTTTAATATGGCACGGATGTTGGGCACCCGTCAAAATTCCTGTTTCCCGGGCTATGGCTTGATAAAGCATATACGGATGTGGTGAGGCCCGGTGACCCGGTTAAAGTGTTGTTGAGAAATTATATTAATAAATGCTTTGAGATTTGCATTTTGATTTGAATATTCGTACTCGTGTTGTTACGTTTTATTTGTTGCTAATCCGTATTTGTTGAGCATAATTCCTGTCGTATTGTGTACTTCCCCATATTTTCTTTTAGTGGCAGGTTAGCGCGGATTTTGGGGCGCTATGGAGATTGATTTTAGCGAGGATTGTTTGGGAAAGATTTTTATTATTTATTTTGATGTATAGATCTTTGGATATTTGTATTTTATTTTCAAGTTAGATGTTCTATTTATTCGAGAGACTTGTTGTAATTAAAGAGATTAAGATTAGTGGATTTATATTATTGTGGGTTTACTTAGATGCTCTATACCTTGTCACTTGTGGATTTGGATTTATTTTATCGCATTAGCGCTCCGTTCGCTCTCCCCGGGCGGGCGGGGTGTTACAGGTGGTATCAGAGCATCAGGTTTTAGTGTCCATTAGGATCTGTACGGCTTATTATCTTTTCAGCTTAGCATTCTTTGATGTAGAGCCCTATGTTTAGGATTGTTGATTTCTTTGGTAAAATCATGTATATGTTAGTGAAGCTTATTGTGTTTGAACGGGTTCATACGAGAAGTATGGCAGATGAGGGCCATTGGACGGATAGCGAAGATCGTACTTAGGAGGTTAAGAAGTATGCTCGAGTATGATGACCATAGTCGAGGGCACCCCTATTATGAAAAAAAAATTGAGGAGAGTCATCAGTAGAAGTTCTTGAAATGCGAGAATTATGTGTGTTACCTAACAAAGGCAATATATTCAAAGGCTTGGGCATATATTGGAGTGTGGTTAACTAGAACTGAAAATTTCGGGTAAAATTTTTCTTGACTTATCGGAGCAAAGTTATAATATTGGGATTCAATAACCATCACCCACGAATGAGGGTATGTTTTCTATCTAAGGAATTATAAGGTGTATATTGATTTTTGTAGCGATTAATATTGTGTGGGCATAAGGGTTGCTAAACTTAGCCTATAGCATCGTTATTTACGTAGACTCACTGAGGGGTGTGAGACACCTATATATTACATGTTATCACGTGGGTTTGATTTTTATCATGGGAATACTTACTTTGGGCATGTCCGAGTATGATGTGACTATCGGCATGCATTGACTTGTGGTATAGGAGAGCGTATGTACTACTACTATCCTGCATCTTGTCTTCTATAAGGGAGTATATGCGTAGATCTATAAACCACATTTTTTTAATCGATAAACGTGATATGTTTTTTTTTCGATAAACCAAATTTTATATACTATTGACTAAGGACCTTAGGAGTTTCGATGACCGACTACTTTAGGAAGTAGTGTATTGGGGTGGTTCCTTGTTTGGATTTCACTTGCGAGACACCCCACGCATGAAACTAATAACCGTTGGGAGTCGAAATAAGTTAGGTCTTTGGGATGTGAGTTTATAACCTTTGCGATAAATATTAATATTGAAAGTGGTACGATAGGGTATATGGGCGCCCTGGATGATTGGATTGTAGTAGTTTTCATAATTGTGAAAAAGGTAAGTAGTTGTGACTTCAGGATTTATTTGTTCAATACGAGAGGATCATTTATTTTTCCCAAAGTTTGTCACGAGGATGGTATAGGGAAGGTTGGGTAAAGTTTATATTCGATTCAGTTGGAACTATAGGGTGAGGCTTGGCGTATAACATCGATAGGGATTTTCGTTAATGTACTGTATGGGCGGTACATCTTAGATTTCTTGCGATGTGAGATTTCTACTCGGAGTTGACCTTACTGGTATGACTTATGTTCCTGAATTTCGGGACGAAATTCTGTTATAAGGGGGGAAGTATGTAATACCCCGTAATTTTTATGACTTTTAAAATGGGTTATATTTTAAATTAATGGATTAATTGGATTTTATTCTTAATTAATTCATTTGGGTTTTATCCGAATTGTGGATATTAAAATGGATGATTCTGAATATTTCTTAAAGATATTTAGGTAATATATGAATGTGATGTCATTGATATAGCTGTGTGATGTTAATTTGGTAATTTGAATTTTTAGTCAGACGCGGTATGGGACGTGTCGGGACTAATTTATTAAATTAAAAAGGAAATTTATTTTCTATCGACCTTATAGTCATTTCGACTGCGTCGTTGCGTCCGGAAGGGTTTAAATAGTCAGAAAAGTCTATTTGGATGTTAATTTTGAGTCTGGGGTCATTTGGAAATGAAAAGACAACCCAAAAGGGCATTTTAGTTATTTTTACAAGGGGGATGAATAGTGATTTCCGGTTTTGTCTTATTATAAGTATTTGGAGATTAGTTGAATGTGGGTTCATTCATCTCTTCTACACAAAATAGAGAAGTCATCTTCCTAGAGAGAGTGAAAGGTTGCTTGGGAAGGGAAAAGCTTGCTTGGAAAGGAGGAGAACCAAAGGTCAAAGGTCACCACCACCATCACCACCTGTGTTATTCAACTCCAAAGGATCAGATCTTCAGTAAAGGCAAGTGTTTGATATTTGCAACTTAAGTTCGTATATTGTCCATGTTAGAATAATTATGAAAAGAGGTGATTTTTCATGTTTGGAAGATAAAAATGGAGTAGTAATGGATTTCTGGAAGTATGAACATATGTAGGAATCAAACTCATGCTGTAGGATGATCATAATCCAATAAATATTCATCAATTTGTGGAAGAAATTCTGAAAATAATTTAGTGTTCTTGAAGATAATATGTTGATAATTTTCTGGAAAAAGAGGCAAAAACGAGTGGAATGAGAATAGCCAATTTGGAATGTTTAGATCTTCTTTTTGAGTGCATTTGGATGAGATTTTAGAAAAACTCAAAACACATACCTGACTCAATTTTTCGTGTAGAATCCAAATCTGAAGTCGGATTGATGATTTGAATAATTTTTGGATCTAATTTTTCTGAGTATTTAAATTATGAGAATTCATGATGTTGTTTCTTTTTAAAGTTGGTTCTTATCCCAAAACTTTTGTGGATCTTTGGTGATTATTAATTGGATATTGTGGGACTTAGATGCTCTATACATTGTAACTTGTGGATTTGGATTTATTTTATCGCATTAGCACTCCGTTCGCTCTCCCCGGGCGGGCGGGGTGTTACACCATCGAACAATAAAAAGGTTCACAAATTTAAAATTCAATCGATGAGATTATGCCTTAACTCTAAAGGAAAACTTTATTGACGATCGTTTAATGGTATTCTACTCAAATGTGTCCATGCAGACCAAGTAAAAGGATTCATCAGCGAGACGCACAAAGGCAGTTTCCGAGCTAACATAGGTGGAAGATCACTATATTATAGGGCGATATCTCAAGGATACTAGTGGTATTTCATACAAAAAGGCGCTCTTCAGTTCATTTGTAAGTACATCAAATGCCAACAATTCTCCCACATCATTAGGTAATCGGTCGGATTCCTAAACTCCCTCACCAATCCTTGGCCCTTTACTCAATTAGGTATGGATATCATGGGTCCTTGACTTGTATCTCCCGATAATCGAAAGTACTGATTAATTGCTACCGATTAATTCACAAAGTGGGTGGAGGCGGAACCATTTACCCACATTAGAGATGCAGATGCCAGATGATTTGTATAGAGAAACATTATCACAAGGCTTGGGGTTCCAAGAACACTCGTCATCGATAACGAAATATAGTTTGACAACAACATCTTTTAGGAATTTTGTGAAAAAAAAGGAGTCAGAATCTACTATGCATCAGTTGTGTTCACATAGTGTAATGGTCATGCCAAAATCACTAACAAGACTTTGTTGTGAAGAATCAAGGAGTGACTAAATTTTTTTAAGGGAATATAGGTGGACGAACTCCCCTCTATCGTCTGGGCCTATACAACAATGCCTAGGAGACCGACCGAGGAAACTCCATACTCTCTATCATATGAAATGGAATCAGTCATACCTTTAGAGATTGGGATATCAACACTGAGGACATAGATATTTAAAGATGGTCAAAATGATGATCGAGTAACTCACGAGTTGGACTTAGCAGATAAACAAAAAGAACAAGCTCTCATACACCGAGCCATATAGCAACAAGATTTGTCCAAGTAACATGACAAGAAAGTCAAGGTCAGATAATTCCAGTTCCGCGACTGGGTCCTTAGAAAGCTCATTTCTATGATAAAAAAATCCATGAAATGGAAGGCTAGCACCAAATTGGTACGGCCTATACAGAACAACGTCATAGGAAGGCGGTGGATCTTATCACTTAGAACAACTAGATGGAACAGTAGTACTGGGGTCATGGAATACCATGAACCTTAGAAATTCTATCATTAGTTAGGTTTTTATTTTTAGTTTATTTATGATCAATAAAGTTTTTCTTTTACCACTGTGAACTTGACACAATCATTCAAAGCATAAAATTCACCTGAAAACAGTGGTAAAACTCAAAAGGGCTAGTTGACCTAGAACAGGAACAAACCCACTTTATAATTTAGTGGTACAACTTAGAAATAAATTGAGACCTATGTTTGGCATAAAACCCACTTGCAGATGGTGGTACAACCTAAGAGGGTTGGATGGCTGTAATACCCCATATTTTTACGGACTATAATGATTATTTATTAAGTGATTAATAAATGGAATTAATTATTACCCGTATGGCTTAGTAATATTAATTTGACATAATTTAGATGGTAATTAAAAATTTGTAAGCATAGAATAATTAAGTGTGTCATTTTATTGACACCGTGAGGTATTACCGTGTATTGTGGGTAGTGTCGTTTAGACTGGACTCTGGGGTGATATGAGTGTACCTTGATGATTAAAATATGAAATTGATGGATTAAATGATGTAGATATGAAATATAATTGATTTTTTAGAATGAAAAATCTTTATTAGTAAATATTCTCATCTTCATTTGAGGTTTCAAGCTGGAATTGATGATGAACAGACCCTAAGTTGATTTAAAGATGAGTTATAGTGCAAAGTTTGAATCTTGTATTTAATGTTCTTCGACCCATAGGATGGTGCAAAAACGTTTAGAAACGTTTTCCTATACTTACATTAGGTTAAGGTATCGATTGGATACTATTTTGGCGCATTATTTGGGCATTAATGGATGCTTTGGAGGCTTAATCTTCGTTCTTGGGCCGTTTTGGATTCTTCATATAAGCGAATCGATTCGACCTAGGGGCTAATCAATTTGGGCCATGAAATTGTAGATCTTTTTATTACTAATGCGTGGCCGTTAGTTTTGTATTTTTCTAATTCTTGTTAAATAGTTATGATTTTTTTACTAAAAGGTATGCAATACCAAAATTTTGAGTTGGTGATTTTGGGATGGACTTTATTGTAGGAATGATTATGTTTGAATTATTACAAATCCATGTGGATGTATTCCCTTAGTTATTATAAATTTATAGTTGATAAAATTCAGTTCTAAAAAGTTTTAAAATCGTTAAGGAAGATTAGCGAAGATGAACCGTTTTGATTAAAGACAAATCTGGGTTTACTGTTTGACTCAAATCGATTCGACCCTAATAGCGAATCGATTTGGTCCAGGGTGAATCGAATTGGCTTCACGAGGGGAATCGATTCGGCCCCTAGAGTTGGTTCATGTTATATTAAAGGAAATGGTCGTGGGATTTTTATGAGTTCATCTGAGTATGAGGTAAGTCATCAAAGTGAGTGATAATTGGCAGAAATTATAGGTTAAGTTTATTAATGTGTAAACAACAATTAAAATTGTGTAATTTTAATTGAGGTAGAAGAATGATTAGGACCTTAATTAATTGTACCATTCGACATTGTGGATTGAATTAGATTAAGGGGACATGCCACCACACCAAATACCGAAAATGATCACAGAGAAGGGTCACGGCCTAATACCGTGACCACGGTCAAAATGGGCATGACCAAATCCATGACTCCGTGTGGTCATGGGTTGTATTTTGTGTGGTCACGAATCTAAACCCCTTAGTGCCCCCACAGCCCTGTGAGCGGCGTCAACACCTTGCACGGGTCCAATGTAGTCCGCACGAACCGCCCGCGTGGTCACAGAACCCTCAGTTTGAGAGTACGACCCAAAATAGAGAATATCTACACTTAGGCTTGAAAATATGCTATCGGGGGTGAAACCCCAAAACACCCCCAAATGGTCCCGTGGGTGGCGCCAACACCTCGCTCGGGACCAACGTAGCTCGCACGAACTAACCGTGTGGTGACGAGAGTCCCAATTTGAGAGCACAGGACCCCCGCGAGGTCAACCAAGGAGCACTTACAGCAACTGACCGATTAGACTCCCGATTCGAGGATTTTATAATTATTATTATAGCTCGTCATGGCCCAAAGTCATGATTAAGTTGATATCTACAAAAAAATACAGTCACAGACCAAAGTCGTGACTAAGTTGAAATCTATAGTAAATATAGTCACAATCGACAGCAATGACGAATATTAATCATAAGAATAATAGTCATGACTTTAAGCCATGGCCAAGTTTGATTGTACACGGAACATAGTCACGGCTATAGGCCGTGACCAAATGCTTTCTTAATCCGGTGATGGTCATAGGTTTGGGCCATGACCAGGCTTGTGAAGGTGGTCAGGGCTATGGGCCGTGACAACATCCATGACTATGATAAGTCTGTGACCAGGCATTGGGTCAGGGATTTGGGACGTGACCGTAAAAACTGGTCAAGTTCGATTTGGTCACGGACCAAATTCGCGACCCATACCTCTTGGTCAGGGATAAAGTCCATGACCAATAGCCCAGTTTGGTGTAGTGTGCGAGAGGGCGGTATCCTTTAGTCGTGTGTACGCATTGAGCTTATAAAGTAACGAGTTGAAGTGTTTGGGAGATTAGTTCTGAGAGATTATAGGCCGGGAAATTGATTTAATAATTAAATGAGGAGACACTTATATACATTACGAGAGTGAGTGTGTGTGTGTGTGTGTGTGTATATATATATATATATATATATATATATATATATATATAGAGAGAGAGAGAGAGAGAGATTTACTCATAATTTGGAGAAGCAATTGAATCACCTAATACTCTTGACTCACTTGAGTCTACATTGTATAAGTGCTCATCTAGTTTGGAAATAGAGACAAAATTGAGTCCCGTTCCTAGATACCAAAGAGCCTCAGACAGTTCAAAGCAATTCATTCCTCTTGTTTGAATGATCAAAGGTATATTCACAAGCACTCACACACATTAGGACTGTATACATGGGTCTTATATTGCATATATTAGTTGTGTGTGTTAATTTCCCTTAAAACTATTTTCTAATAATTTTTGGGAATTTTTAAGGATTTTAAAATAATTTTTTTCTTAATTAAAAATGGAATTAAGAAGATTTGGGGTCATTATATAAATTCTGATTGTTGGTTTTATTCCTGTAATGTTCACTTGGGTAGAAATCGAAAGCGCTAGAGACATCAGGGTGGTTGTGTAAATAAGTTTGGGACGCGCGTTTGTTATCCGTTATTTGCCTTACACCTGTTGCCATCCTATTGGCTGAAGGTGTGTTTCTTTTAAGAGGGAAAACCAATTTTCTTTATCATCCCTTTGATTAAGCTTATCAATGTTATGCATGTGTCCTTATTACAATCCCTGTGAATCTCTATCCTCCTATCACAAGCCTCTTAACCAACCGCTTACCTTTAACCGTTGGATGGAAGTCAATGTTATAAGACTTAATTTAAGCCCTTGATTTCGAACCCCCTTCTCGATCCTTCTCAGCCCTGTATATAAGGATGCAAACCCTCAGCCTTTCAGGAGCTGTTGCCACTTCGTCATTTAGAGAGAGAAGAGAGAGAAATCACAGACTTATAAAGCCTAACCCTAAATCTTTCCAAACACTTCTTCAAACCCAAACCCTTTTTCCAAAAAATAGTTCATTCCAAACACAACTTTGAGTGTTTGAGAGTTTCTGAGTGTTGGTTTGAAAGTTGTGTTGTGCTGTAACCTCTTCGTTTTGAGATATTGTGTCCAACTTAAACATTAGGCTAGATCTGTGTTTCTGTTTCATAGAAATCGTAGATCCTCTCGTTTTATGTTATATTACACTTAGACCTGCATTTATAGTTTCTCGCTTTGAGAAATCATTTGTTGATTATTTTCTGTAAATGTTTTCATCTTCAAAATCAACAAAATCATTTTCTGTTTCTAGTTCTTTTGAAACAAGATCTTTGACCTAGTTGGAATCTCATTTGGCAGTTTTCAAGTTCAAAAACATTTTTTAAAACTCTGAAATTGATTGAAATCTCGATACGTCTTCTGAGTAAGATAGTCGTGGATTCTGGGTTTATTTTAAAGGTCAAATAAGTTTTAAGCTTCCTAAGAAGAGAGAGACTGAAAATCACAGCATATAGATCTGATTTGTAATTTATTAGGACTATTTATAAAAATAAGAGTGAGTGTGAGCATGCATGTGTTAGATCACCATAATAAACACTTACACACTACAACACTGAAAGAGTTGGTAATAAGATCTTGAAACAAGAGTCGACGTAAAGACTGAAACAAAGTGGAAGTTAGCAAACTGGAAGAACCACATCAGTAATCAGAACTGCAGAAAAGTTAGAAGGACACCAGTGGGTACATTCCTAAACTTGTATAAGACTGATTTGTGTGCATGGATGTTATATAGTTTGTAACTGTTATATTTTATTTTAGTGGATTTTTTCTTTTTACCCTGTAGAGGGAGTCGTGGATGTTTCCTCAATTAGTTGAGGTTTTACCACGTTAAAAAAATATTGTCATTAATCTTTCTACATCTCCTCATCTCATTCTTGGTGGTGTGCTGATTTAAACTGTTTTAGTTTTGGTTTTCAAAAGTGGTTAACAAATCTTAAACTGATCTCGTACATAAATTTTAAACACATCTTGTGATTAACCTAATTTTATTTATAGAAAAGAGTTTCTTCAAAAAATAGTTCGGAGTTACTTAAATAGTTTAATCTTGTATTAAACGGCTTTAGTAACAGTTTTTCAATTGGTATCAGAGCTTTGGAAATGTTTTTAAAAGAGCTTGTGTTTCTGAAATTGTTTTCTTAAAATCAAAATAATGGACGAGAAAAATGAAAGATTTGGTAACTTGACCATACCCCCACTCTTTGATGGAAACAACTATCCTTACTGGAAGGTAAGAATGGTTTCTTTCATACAAGGAACATTGGGAGATGATATATGGGATATTGTTTAAAATAGATACACTTATCCTACTAAACCAATCACTGAAGGAAGTAATGAGAGGATTAAGAAAGCATTAAATGGATTCACACAAGAAGAGAAGCAGACTTCTCGAAACAGTAACAAAGGCAAGAATGACATCTTTATGTTCATAAATGAACGTGAGTTCAAAAGGATCTCATCTTGTGCCACTTCTAAGGAAGCTTGGGATACGTTAATCACTGCACATGAAGGCGACACTAGTGTTAAGGCTGCTAAAACTCAAATGCTTATTCAGTAGTATAACTCCCTAATTATGTCAGATTCTGAAACCTTTGATGACTTTTAGATGAAATTGACTGACATTGTGACCAAACTGCATGCTAATGGGATAACTTATGACAGACATGAAATTGTATCTAAAATTCTAAGATCATTACCACAGAAGTTTGACAACAAAAGAAATGCTATTGAGGAAATGTGTGATCAAAATCTCACTCCTAAATTACTTAGTAGTAAATTACGAACTATGGAAATGGAATTAGAATTTAAGAAACAAATGACCCAGTCCCATAAAAAACAGACTAGTTCCAACTTGAGTTTTTCCACTAAGTTGATGAAACCTGAGTTTACTATTCCCACTGATGATTCTGATGAGGAATGTGATATAGATAGTTTGGATAATCAAATTGCCTTAATGTAAAAAAACAATTTAAGCAAATTGTCAAATTTAGAAACAAATTGGCAAACAGATAAGGCAAGCCAAATTATCCAGCTTAGTTTAATTACAAATCTCATGAGAAAGGTTAAGACAAACACCACAAGGACATGAATCCCAATAACTACTTCAAGAACATTGAATGCTATAGATGTGGAAAACTAGGACATATAGCACAAGACTATAGAGTGAAATTGAACACTACCAATAAACATACTAGGGCCAACATTTGCAAGACATGGGATGATTCAAGTGACTCTGAAAATGAGGAACCTGAATCTTCTAATGGTTTTGATCCTTGCATGTCCTTTTTTGCTAAGATAATCTACAATGATGATATGCCTATGTTGAGAATGATGATAGTAACTCTACACCTGTTGTTGTGAATCATTCTGCTACTAGTTTAGATGCTTTAATTTCAAAGAATATTGCTAGTTCTACCACGGGGTGTGTGAGTCAAAGGGAATGTGATAATGACGATGTCAATGGGTGCGTGAGTTCAAGAATTGAATCTTTAGGGGTCACTTCACACACTACACTTAGTGACTCAAACACTGAAGATCTCCCTGACATTCACATACTTTATGCGAAAGCCCTCAAGAAAAACACTAGACTAGAGAAGATAATGAAAGATCTCATTACGAAATTAGAAGATCTAAGTCCAATGGTTAAACTTAACTCTGAAGAGTATACTGCCCAATGTTTAACTCATGAAAATGAAGTCAAAACTTTTGATCAAAAATTGAAGAATTTGATTGAAGAAAATGAAATTCTGGAGAAAAAATATAAAGGGACATTATTAGAATTGGAACAATCCAAAGAAAAGACAGCAACTGTTTTCAAAAAAATTGGAAAATTTGAAAATAATTCAAACTGTTTTTATGGTTTTGTTGCTGATTCAAAAACCAATTCTGATGATCGAATTGGAATAGGGGTTTGTCCAAATTTGAAAACACGAACTAAAAATCTTGAACCAATCAAGTTTGTGTCAGGTGGCAAAAGACCAGTAGAAACTTGTCTAGACTTTCATTCTCTGAAAAATGAGTTTGATGAAAAATAATCAAAGTTTGATATTGGGGAATTAAATTGCTCAAAGCGTGAAAGTCCACCTAAGGCTAAATATGTCTGCCCCTCCATTAGGAAGAGTGATTCTGCCTTTCAAACTGTACTCCCTAGGAAAAAGTTCCAACCCCAAAATTCCATAACGCCTATGTTTAGAGACTTTCGTAAGGAGATACCATCCTCAAGCAATTTATATTGTTCAATCTGTGACTTATATGGTCATTCCTTTGAAGGTTTCTATTCTAGACGTTTAGTCAACCCTATCTATAATACTCCTGTGTACCAAAACTTTAATTATTCTAAGAGAAGCCATAACATTTATGTTCTTCCTAGACAACCAGACAAAAACTCTAATTATAGAAAGATAAAGACCACACCTAAAAGATCATTTCCAATAAGGATTCCTAGACACTTTCCTAAGCCAAATGCTCATGTTAATCATAAAATTCAACCTCATGCGCAAAACATTTTTCAACAGAAATCCAATGCTCGCAAATTTTATAAAATGAGAGCATATAAGCGCAAAATGAAAACAAGAGATGTTTGGGTTAGAAAAGATGAGCTATTACCCCATATGAAGTGTAATATTGTGATTACGGCCTTAAAAGCTGAACACACTCCCTCTGGTTGGTATTTAGACTCTGGATGTTAAAAGCACATGACTGGGGATGATACCAAACTTTTAAACAAAACCATCTTTGCTGGAGGAAAATTTATTTTTGGTGATGGTGTATCATCTCAAATCATTGGTAAAGGAACACTTAAAGAAGAAGGATTACCCCTACTTGAAAATTTTCTTCTAGTAAAAGGTCTTAAGTCTAACCTACTTAGTATCTGATAATTTTGTGACTCAAATCATACTGTCACCTTCTCAAAGAACAATTGCAAAATTTTTAATGAAAAAGGTGAGTGCATTATTACAGGACTCAAGACTCCGGACAATTATTATACTATTCAAAACAGTGCTGAGGTCTGTAACATTGCCAGAATGGATGACAATGAGATATAGCATAATCGTATTGGTCACATAAATTACGAAAACCTTAGTAGACCGTCTTCTCAAGAAATAGTTAGAGGTATTCCTAAGATCAAACCTATTTCTAATATTGTCTATGGATCATTTCAAGAAGGAAAAATTGTTACGGCCCCTCATAGGAAAGTCAAAGATATTAGAAATTACATTCTTTGGAGCTCTAATTATTTCTAATAAGAATGCCAAAGAAGGTCCTTACCTCTAAACCTTTGGAGCTCATCCATATGGACCTAACGGTTCCTTCTCGAACTGTTAGTCTATGTAGACACAGTTACATTCTTGTTATGGTTGATGACTTCACCGGATTTACTTGGGTAGCTTTCTTAAAACAAAAGTCTGAAACTTTCCAAACATTTTTGAAGATTTTACTTCGAATTAAAAATGAGAAAGACACTCAAGTAAATATAATTCATAGTGATAGAGTGTAACAACTCGCGTAATTTTTGGGATATTTTCAAAATAAAGAGGAAAAATAAATTTTGAGATAAAATTATTTTTATTGCTCAAATATGTTGGATTTTATTTTTAAAGGCGAGAATTTCAAACGGTTTCGAAATTGGAATTAAAATAGAGTTTTAATTGAAGTTTTATTATATAGAAGAGTCCTCAAAATATAAAACTCTCTAAGAATCCTTAAAAGATAAAACTCTCTAGCAAAAAAAATATTTAAAAATATTGAACGGTCCGATCGAGCTGAAATTTTTTTTGTAGCTTCCTCTCATCTTTAGATAATTCCTTGTAAAATTTCATCCAATTCTAACGATCCGATCGTCCGGAATAAATTCTTTAGTGTTTATATCTGATTAGAACTCTTTTCTTAATCAAACTCTTAATCCTTTATACATCAACAAATTCGTGGATGGACTTTTCAAATCACTTTTTTTCAAACTTTTCAACCAGAAGACCTCTCCAAAATTACTCCCTTTCATCTACAAACCATAACCCCAAACTTATTCAAGATTTTAACCTTAGATTTGAAGGTTTATTTGGTGTTTTCTCGAGTTTGGGCTAGAACGGGATTTGATTATTTTCGCGAGAGGAATGTGATGGTGCGATCTGATTTAGAGGTTGATTTTATGTGATGATTCATGTCATGATTTTGAGGTATGGGGTTTTACACAATATGCTCCTTAATCTCGCGAGTATTATTCTCGTTGTTTTCTTGTGATTGTTGACTCAGATTTGAATTGATAAATTCATTTGGAAACCTGGAAATATTTATTTGAATCTAAGTTCGATTCATGTGGTATTATATTTGGTGTTGAGCATGTTGTCATGAGATTTTAATATGGCACTGAGGTTGGGCCCCAGCCAAGGCTCTTTTTTCGGCTACTTGATAAAGTATGGCGCGGTATGGTGAGGCATGGTGACTCTGGTTAATGTGTTGTTGAGAAATTATAGTGATATAATTGTTTATGAGATTCGCATTTGATTTGAATATTCGTATTCATATTGTGACGTTTTATTCACCGCTAACATATTTGTTGAGCATATTTCCTGTCGTATTGTGTACTTCCCCATATTTTCTTTTAGTGGCAGGTTAGCGCGGGTTTTGGGGAGCTATGGAGATTGGTTTTAGCGAGGATTATTTTGGGAAGATTTTTAATACAAGATGAGAAGATTGCATTATTTTGATGTATAGAGCATTGGAGATTTGTTTTATTTTCGAGTTAGTTGTTATATGTAATTCGAGAGACTTGGTATTTATTTGAAAAGATTTGAGATTTGTAGTTCTCTTTTATTGTTATAGGATTTTTAGATGCTCTATACCTTGTTCTTTGTGGATTTGATTAGTTTTATCGATAGTGCCGCTCCGTTCGCTCTCCCCGGGCGCGCGGGGTGTTACAGAATGGTATCAGAGCTTAGGTATACGACAACCCTCGGGTCTTGGATTTTGGGTCTGTTGCATTTTTGTGGCATAAATTTGGAGATAGAACTTTTTAGAGAATCGTTTCGCCTTAGGCAACTAGATTAGATGTGAGGAAATTATTTTTTTGGTGACGAGATTATTTTTGGAGATTGTGGCCTGATTTTTTAGAGTTAGGTTTGCGGCGAATTTTGAGGGCGAAATTTCATTATTAGTGGGGAAGTGTAACAACTCGCGTAATTTTTGGGGTATTTTCAAAATAAAGAGGAAAAATAAATTTTGAGATAAAATTATTTTTATTGCTCAAATATGTTGGATTTTATTTTTAAAGGAGAGAATTTCGAACGGTTTCGAAATTGGAATTAAAATGGAGTTTTAATTGAATTTTTATTATATAGAAGAGTCCTCAAAATATAAAACTCTCTAAGAGTCCTTAAAATATAAAACTCTCTAGCAAAAAAAATATTTAAAAATATTGAACTTAATGGAATCCATAAACGTTAATGTAAACGTTATTGTAAGTGAGTCTACAATCTTTTAAATATTTTAATGGAATCCATCAATTTAAATTTAGGAAAAACATTTTGGATTTTCCTGTTGAAGTTCAGTAAGATGATTACGATGGCGTTACCGGTCCTCACTTAACAACCTTGTCTTCACTGTTTAGAATTGAAAGAAATTAAGTGACACACCCTAGATATACTCACAATGATTTTTCCAACATGAATCCACACACATTGTTTTGTCTAACTTGTATAAAGACAACACAAAAATATGTCCGTATAAATGTCCCACTTTGGCTATCCCATACCAAAATACAATATATTATAATTACAGTCTACTCACTTCCAAAAGACTTGACTACAGATTAACATACTTTTTCTCTTAAAGAACATGAGACACTTTGTCACAACCTCTACAAACATGTGTCCTATATGCACTCAACAAACTTATGATGCATATATATATAGGAGAGAGAGAGAGAGAGAGAGAGAGAGAGAGAGAGAGAGAGAGAGAGAGAGAGAGAGAGAGGTCAAAATTATGAAGGACCACAAAATTGAAGAAGACTTTAGAGATATCCAAATATCATATGATGACAGTTAATGCCTTTTTAGGGTAAGTTTTGGATAAAAAATTCTTCTTTGTATTATTAAAAAGAGAGGTCGTGGCAAATTTTAGCAAAATCAAGGTCACACAAAAAATCATCACCCGAATTGAATCCATGAAGTGAATTTTTTATAGCAATTCCTTAATCTCTTAATCAATTCATAATATAACTATCCAACAAGTGTATTTCTGTCTTACAGGTGTTGAATAAGGTCAATATAAGCATTTTTGGACTATTGATGGAACTAATTGCATGTTTGTGTGTGTAAACCTTAAAAAACAAAGTGAGAGGACAAAAGATTTTATGGCAGGTTCCATGTGTCTCTTGGCTTTTTGAGATAAAATTATTTTGAGATAAAATTATTTTTATTGCTCAAATATGTTGGATTTTATTTTTAAAGGCGATAATTTCAAACGGTTTCAAAATTGGAATTAAAATGGAGTTTTAATTAAATTTTTATTATATAGAAGAGTCCTCAAAATATAAAACTCTCTAAGAGTCCTTAAAACATAAAACTCTCTAGCAAAAAAAATATTTAAAAATATTGAACTTAATGGAATCCATAAACGTTAATGGAATCCATAAACGTTATTGTAAACATTATTGTAAGTGAGTCTACAATCCATACCGAGTCTACAATCTTCGCACTAAGACCTTAATGGAATCCATAAACGTTATTGTAAGTGACACTACTGTAGAGAGTAAGACTGGAGAATCAACTATTGTGGAAGAGTCCGAAAATGTTTTAGAAAATAATTATCTAGAAATAGATGATTCTTTACCAATTGAGACCCCTGAAGTACCTAACTGGGTTTCTAAAGACCATCCCATAGATAACATTATTTGTAACCCTAGTGAGCCTATACGTACAAGATCTCAATTAAGAAAGTATGCTCATTATGCATTTTTTGTTTCCCTTGTGAAACCAAAGAATGTAAATGATGTATTGAATGATCCTCATTGGATTTCTGCAATGTAGGAAGAACTTCTTCAATTTGTCATTCATGATGTTTGGTGTCTTGTACCTAGGCCTGATCACAAAAAGGTTATTGGAACACATTGGATATTTAAAAATAAATCTGATGAAAGTAGGATAGTCATTAGAAACAAATATAGATTAGTTGCTCAAGGATACTCTCAAATTGAAGGAATAGATTTTAACGAGACTTTTGCTCCTGTTACTCGATTAGAATCTGTTCGTTTTCTCTTTACCATAGCTTGCTACTTACATTTCACGCTTTATTAAATGGATGTCAAATCTGCCTTCCTTAATGGAATATTGACGGAGGAGACCTATGTAGAACAACCGAAAGGGTTCATTGACCCTAAATATCCAAATCACGTCTTTCGTCTTAAAAAGGCATTGTATGGCCTAAAATAAGTGCCAAGAGCCTGGTTTGAGCGCCTTTCCAATTTTCTCTTAGACAAAGGTTTTAAGAGAGGTGGAAATGAACAAACTCTTTTTGTCAAACATTTTGACAAACATATCATTATAGCTCAAGTCTATGTAGACGATATCATCTTTGGATCAACTTCTCCCTCAGAAGTTAAATTTTTTTCTGAAATTATGCATAAAGAATTTCAAATGTCTCTTATGGGGGAGTTGCAATTTTTCTTAGGTCTTCAAGTCAAATATAATTCTAAAGGATTATTTGTTTTGCAATCAAAATATGCTTTAGAGATTGTTAAAAAATTCGACCTTGAGAGTGCTAAAGATTCTAAGACTCCCATGAGTACTAGGGGAAACTGTCCAAGGATGAAACTGGGAAATTCGTAGATCCAACTTTATATCGTAGTATGATAGGAACCTTGTTATACCTTACTGCCTCGTGTCCTAATATTATGTATGGTGTTTGCGTATGTGCCCAATATCAAAACAATCCTAAAGAGAGCCATTTAACTTGTGTTAAAAGAATTATAAAATACATTAAAGGCACTCTAAATTTAGGACTTTGGAACACCAATGATACTCCTAGCACTATAATTGGATACACTGATGCCGATTGGGCAGGGTGTACTGACGATAGTAAGAGAACATCAGGCGCATGTTACTATATTGGTAATAACTTGGTAGGTTGGAGTAGTAAGAAGTAAAACTGCACTTCTTTAGCCATTGGAAGTTGTTGTGCTCAATTACTTTGGCTTAAGCAAATGCTAAGTGATTGTGGTATTAAATAGTAACAATTACATCTCTATTGTGATAATCAAAGTGCGATCAATATCTTTAAAAATCTTGTTCAACACTCGCGAATAAAACACATAAAAATAAGACATCACTTTATACGCGAATTAGTTGAGACTAAGGAATTATAAATTAATTATCTCCCTACTGATTTGCAACTCGCAGAGATGTTTACCAAACCTTTGGATTAAAATAGATTTATTTCTTTGCGTGACTCGATTGGAATGGTTTGTACTGAATGAACTCTTAGATTTGCATAGTTTTTCCCTTTGTCCAATTGAGACAAAATGGGGAAGAAATTTGAGTCATATGAGTTCATTTATTTTGTACATATTCTAAAGAGCTCGATCTTAGTGATTATTTGCAGAACTCTGTACAATTATTCTTAGTTATTATCAACAGTTGTAATAGGGTATTGAATTATAATTAGTTGAGTTATGTAGTTTTATTTTCTCAGAATTGGGTAGATAGAATTTTTGTATAAGAATAGATTTTTCTTTTCTTTTTGTTGCCCTACGAGTCTAAGGAGATTTTGTCTCATATTTCCAATGGGGGAGATTGAAGCACCTTATACTCTTGACTCACTTGAGTCTACATTGTATAAGTGCTCATCTAGTTTAGAAATAGAGACAAAATTGAGTCCCCTTCCTAGATACCAAAGAGCCTCAGACACTTCAAAATAATCCATTCCTCTTATTTGAATGATCAAAGGTATATTCACAAGCACTCACACACATTAGGACTGCATACATGGGTTTTATATTGCATATATTGGTTGTGTGTGTGTTGTGTGCATTAATTTCCCTTGAAACTATTTTTTAATAATTTTTGGGAATTTTTATGGATTTTAAAACAATTTTTTTCTTAATTAAAAATGCAATTAAGAAGTTTTGGGATCATTATATAAATTCTGATTGTTGGTTTTATTCCTGTAATGTTCACTTGGGCAGAAATCGAAAGCGCTAGAGACATCAGGGTGGTTGTGTAATTAAGTTTGGGATGCGCGTTTATTATTCGTTATTTGCCTTACACATGTCGCCTTCCTATTGGTTGAAGGTGTGTCTCTTTTAAGAGAGAAAACTAGCGTTTTTTATCAGCCCTTGGATTAAGCTTATCAACGCTCTGCATGCGTCCATGTTACAATCCCTGTGAATCTCTGTCCTCCTATCAGAAGCCTCTTAACCAACCGCTTACCTTTAATCGTTGGATGGAAGCCAATGTTACAAGACTTAATCTTAGCCCTTGATTTCGAACCCCTTTCTCGATCCTTCTCAGCCCTATATATAAGGAGGCTAACCCTTAGCCTTTCAGGAGCTTTTGCCACTTCGTCATTTAGAGAGAGAAGAGAGAAATCACAGAGTTAGAAACCCTAACCCTAAATCGTTCCAAACACTTCTTCAAACCCTAACCCTTTTTCCAAAAACTAGTTCATTCCAAACACAACCTTGAGTGTTTGAGAGTTTTTGAGTGTTGGTTAGAAAGTTGTGTTGTGTTTTTACCTCTTCATTTTGAGATATTATGTCCAATTTAAACATTAGGCTAGATCTGTGTTTCTGTTTCATAGAAATCATAGATCCTGTCGTTTTATGTTATATTACACCTAAATCTACATTTATAGTTTATCGCCTTGAGAAATCATTTGTTGATTATTTTCTGTAAATATTTTCATCTTCAAAATCAACAAAATCATTTTCTGTTTCTAGTTCTTTTGAAACAAAATCTTTGACCTAGTTGGAATCTCACTTGGCGGTTTTTAATTTCAAAAATATTTTTGAAAACTCTAAAATTGATTAAGATCTTAATACATCTTCTGAGCAAGATAGCCGTGGATTATGGGTTTATTTTAAAGGTCAAATAAGATTTTAGTTTCCTAAGAATTGATAGACTGAAAATCACAGCATAAAGATCTGATTTGTAATTTTTTAGGACTGTTTGTAAAAATAAGCGTGAGTGTGTGCATGCATGTGTTAGATCACAATAACAAACACTTACACGCTACAACACTGAAAGTGTTGGTAATAAGATCTTGAAACAAGAGTCGACCTAAAGACTGAAACAACGTGGAAGTTAACAAACTGGTAGAACCACATCAATAATCAGAACCGCAAAAAAGTTAGAAGGACACCAGTGGGTACATTTCTAAATTTGTATAGGACTGATTTGTGTGCATGTGTGTTATATAGTTTGTAACTGTTATATTTTATTTTAGTGAATTTTTCTTTTTACTCCGTAGAGGGAGTCGTGGATGTTTCCTCAGTTGGTTGAGGTTTTACCACGTTAAAAATATCTTGCCATTAATCTTTCTATATCTCCTCATCTCATTCTTGGTGGTGTGCTGATTTAAACTGTTTTAGTTTTGGATTTCAAAACTGGTTAACAAATCTTAAACTGATCTCGTACATAAATTTTAAACACATCTTGTGATTAACCTGATTTGATTTATAGAAAAGAGTTTCTTCAAAAACAGTTTGGAATTACTTAAATAGTTTAATCTTGTATTAGACGGCTTTAGTAACAGTTTTTCAGCAATATGTACTACCCCGCACTTTTATGGATATTTAAATTGCATAAATAGATGTAATTTAGAGATTTGAGGAATTTCTCTAAATAATAATTTTTGGAGTTTATGAGGATTATGTGATTTCCAATGTGTGTTACATTTACTTTTGGGTATAAGTAAATGAGTTAGATTATTTTAATTACATGTCAAAATTGAGTAAAGAGGCAAAGGGTAATATTTTAATTGGAAAACCCATATTTGAGATGTGTTGGGTTTAATTAGTAAATTTTAGTTAAGTGGCTCGGATGGTGATTTTAAGTGCGCGGTTGGTTTCGAAATGCCGAGATTGTTAGAATATATATATTAGTTATATCAAGCCAGATAAGTGATAGTCACGAGGATTTAGTAGATGGGTGGAAGAGATTAGTTAGGCAGGGTAGCTTTATTAGACTGTTTATAAGGGTATGTGATAGGTATGCACTATTAGAAGAGGGGTGAGGTGTATCTCATGAGAGTGCGATACCAGTTTAAATATGAGATATTTCATATTTTTAAAATATGGCATTTATGCACTTGTAAAAATACTTTCAACTCGGGCTCTGACCCGTTTTTCTATTTTTCCTCTCTCTCTCTCTCTCTCTCTCTCTCTCTCTCTCTCTCTATATATATATATATATATATATATATATATATATATATATATATATATATATATATATATATATATATATATATATATATATATATATATATATATATATATATATATATATATCTGTGTGTGTGTGTGTGTGTGTGTGTGTGTGTGTGTGTGTGTCCATACATAGGGACGCCTGGATGATGATTCCTTCGAGTCAGACGTTTGCTGCAGCAGTTATGGATACATGCAGGTTTACTGTAGACGCTTTTATCCTTGTAATATAGATGGAGGTACTGTAGAAACATTCGGGCTGATATCCCAATTGTATTCATTTATTCTTTTACCGCCTTTTAGTGTGGCATTCGATTTGGTTGTATCATGTTAAACCAAGTGTTCGATTATTTTATGTCATTTTAGTTGTTGCTTATAAACTGTGTGAATGTTTTATTTTAAATGGTTTGGTTAAAAAAAATAGTTAACTAAAATTTTGATGCCAGCCTAATAGGTTATTAGTAATTAAAATGGTTTTCGAGAGTGATGTTGAGAATGAACCATATGAGACTCCTATTTTAATTTGGTATAGGATTGATCACCCTGTATTTTATTAGGCGGGGTGTCACACAATAAACTAGGAGTTGAATTTAATAAGGTTATGAGTTGATAGATCTAAGAACATAAAGAATAATTTGGTGTTTAGGGATTTAATTGAATTAGGGTATGCTTGAGTGCATGCCATATCCTACATGTTTATATATGTTTAACTTTGTTTGGAGATATTGTAAACCTAATTTAGATAAGGATCCAACGATGTGGGTATCTAGATGTTTGGAACGCTTGAGTGTGTGTATATATATATATACACACACACACACACACACACACACTATGATAGCATACCTTTACTCGTGGTAGGATCTATAAGTTTGGGGTTTGCGTTCGACATTAGACAGTGTACTATACGTCGGTTGGGATATACTGTCTTATTGGAGGTCATTATTTTAGACCATGCATTCATGGATATTCCTTTCATGATGAGAGAAGGTTGTTTAATATGAGCCATTAGTCGGGTCGGGTGTGGTCCCGGTAGTGGTGCTACTGCGTATGATCGCCTTCATCATTTTGTGCGTTTTGCTTAAGCCCGTTAGGTGTTAGTTTCCTATAAACTTTTTTATTGAGACACGAGATGGAAACCGAGGGTAGATTACTTCGTATGTGTGTGTGTGTATTATGTAATGTCATGTCCCTGATATATGGGTCACTTGTGGTCAACCTGGTCCAACCCGAGCATTAAGTGTGAAGTGCGAAACAACCTAAAAATAATGTTGTTACTCCAGTTTTATTTAATTGTCGTTTCACTTGTATAGCATGCGATTCCAATTTCAAATCAAACTACGTGAGGAACCCGTGGGAAGCATCCTCGGAGTCCAAGCATACAAAGCTACTAACGAAAAATAAAATAGAGTACTTACCTGTGGAACGCTCTCACAATACGAAACCGCACCCAACCTATAGTAACAAAATGAGGGAGTGAGCCGAATGCTCAATGAAAATTATACAACAATGCATTATAGAATTGAACGGCAGAAACGAGACTCTAACACATCATACCTACGTGCACATGAAACTACTTTATGTGTGTGTGTGTGTGTGTGTGTGTGTGTGTGTGTGTGTGTGTGTGTGTGTATATACTTAATGCATGAAACCATTTTTATTCTAAAAATGTTACTTGTTCCGATTAAGTAACCTTAATCTTACAAAGAACTTCCTCTTTCTTGACTTGCAATTTAACAATTTACTTAAAACATGCGGTTAAATACTTGAACAACTACACTCTATTTAACCGAAAATCATTTATTTATCGAAATCATATTTTTCATTTGAACCAATTCACATAGTATTTTCATTGAAAATCACCGCTTTCAACACACGTAAACACCATATTAGAAAATATTCATTTAACTTTTGAAAACCTTTCACAACACACCCTTGTATTAATTATGGTTAAACCTTCTTAGGTTGCTTAACTCACATATTTAAACACTATACTTTACCGTTCCTTTACTTTATGGACATTAATCAATTTACACGTTTCTTATCCATTTTATCCTTTATCGAAACATTTATTAATTCATTCAAGTTAGGTTTTATTCTTACATATTTACCAAACAACTCATTTCTTGACACGCTCCATTTACATTAACTTTTTCTCGAAATCTTTCAAATAACCGCGTACTTTAATGGGGGGGAGGGGGCTCGACAACGCCGGCGAGTCCACCATATGCTCTGGCAAGTGGATTTTAGGTTTTTTACCCCAGGGCTCTGGGTTCTCCTTAATTTTTTCGGTGTCATCTGAATTCCGTGTTTTAACATTTTGCAAATGTCCACATTATTCTACTTTCTCTTTTATCCGACCAAAGCCAAAATTCGGGATTTCACCTCAACTTATGCTAAACTTAAAAATCATCTTTTCTCGTCCTTTACACTTTAGCATTGATATTATTCCAAAATCATATTCATTTAGGACCATCATGTGTAACACCCTTTCCAACATCTTTATTTCATAAAATTGTTCCACTTTACGTAAAGTTACTATTTTACCCATTTTTTTCCAAACTCATATTTTACTCCATTTTCATAAATGTTAAGAATATGGCAACCTCCCACCTCCTAAGGTGGCGTCAAGGAGGTTTCCTACCTCCGCCAAGCTTGCTCCGTGAAATATTTATCAAAACCCTCTTCAAACCTCCAAAAAGTTCCTGTATCTTCATATCCAAAAACCTCAATAACACCTCCAAAACATGTAGCCCCACTTAACAATGGTAGAAATGGGTATGCAAGGCTTGGATATGGTGGGAAAATAGAAGAATATGGTGGTATAAGGTGGAATAATGGTGATGGCTTGGTGGTTTGTGGTAGAGAGAGGTGGAGGAATACACAAAAAAGGTGGAAGATTCCCCCCCTTCTTCTTTCACTTAAAATAAATCCAAACAAACCCTTATAAAACACCCCTAAAACCGCGAATCCCATTTATGCCTAAATCTGGGCTCACCAGAGCTTGACAACTTATCCATCCAACGGCTCAAAACGAGACAGTGCACAAGGGCAGCTCGATTTAAATTTTTACGTAACCTCGTTCGAACGAGAATCGCCCCTCATTCGAATGAAAATGGCCTCCCGTTCGAATGACCTCGACCTGTTATTCATTGGGATATCTTTCGAACCTTATTTGATCTCCTCCTCCAACGACATGGGAATCTCATTTGAACGACCGTGTACTCATTGGAACCACCTGTATTAAATTTTCTCCAAATTTCCAAATTGAACTCACAAAATTCCAACAATCCTTATCAAGACTCCAAAAAAGTCAATTAAAGATACAAACCTAATTATAAAGATTCAAATCCTAAGGTTTTCATATGCTTATAATTTATCCAAGAAAAAATAATAAAATATTGGGCACGAGTAATACTTATTTCCCTCCTTATGAAATTTCATCCCCGAAATTACCAATCCGTCAATTCTTCAAATTCATGGGGTTTACCAATTCTCATTCTAGGTCATAGAAACCCTTTATGATAAAATCATCGAAGTCCTCAATGGCTAAGATCACATCGCCTACCCTTGCACAGGGATTGTCACCAAAATCTTAACATACGACATGTTATAATGTTCACCATCTCCCTAACCATCGATGTCACATAACTGACTCCGAGTCTTCACTCACTTGATGATCATGCTTAATTAAATCCTAGGACTAACCTTGTTAATAACCCAAGCATATCGGCACCTTCACAGGTTTAACCCTCTTTAGTGATTGACTCTTACCCAAGAGTGACCTCCAATACCACCAATCATCAAATTCATCACCAAGAACCATTTCCAGTCGTAGTGCCACATATCCCGCATCCCCAAAACTTTCAGGTTATCTTGACTACAAAATTTTGTTGCATCTTGACATTAGCCATACATTGCTAATTTCTCACTTAGAGAAGTAATAGACTAACCAAATCATCACCACGCACTCGATTGACACCTTATGTTGTATCACTCTGATGACCCTAGTACTAATTTAGGCATCTCACCTTTGAGCACTCATTTGAGCCTCGCACCAACCCACTCATCATGGAAAAATAAACTATGTGTTGAGCTTCCTCGATTTTAACACTATACAATATCCTTAAGTTATCATCCCGCTCTTTACAACTAGAGCCACTGACTGCTATGCCGATTAGTTGAAAAGTCATTAATCCTAAGAAAAAAAAGTAATCCGAACAATTTGTGCATCTAAAAGCACAGCCAATCGTACACTGAACTCTGTGTAATAAAAAGAATACCTCAGATAGGGCGCACCTAATTACCGAGTTACATTGACCATACCAAGTTCACCTGTACTCTACTAGGCCCAACCGCACAGCACCATGACATGGTACTAATCTGAGCTTCCGCATACATGGAAATATCTATCCTTGATTACCGAAACTGAAAGGGACACACATGAGTCAGAAGGAATAAGCAACCATTTTGAGAAAATCCCTCCTGTAAGCGTCAGATTATAATTTATGAAAATCGAACCTAAGCTATATGCTTTAAGTCTTATCACTCATCCCAGATGTTCTCTTTGGGTACGAACCTAGCCACATACCCTGGCTTGAGTCACCAACTGTGACGAATCGGGTCATAACCATTCATCCTAGCAAGACAACCTGTCATTATTTAGAAAGTCAAATGCCCAAATTCCCTCCTTAAGAGTAAGGCCACATGAACCACTCCATCTGGAGGATGCCTAACACCCTTGTCTACACTGACCTTATCCATTTACCAGTGACGACGTCACCAACCTACTTCACCTAAGTTACTGTCTGGTTTATCATATCGTGATCACAACCCCAAAGTCCCCTTAGGCAATATTCCGTTCAAGAGAGACATTCACCTTATTATATCCTTTGGCTATATGAGATTGTCACTATGCTTTCTTCCAGATTCTACCCAAATTGAACTCACGTGATGGACGCACTGGTCGCCATTGGCATAATAAGGGTAGCAAGTATCACCTAGGGCTACATATTCTAATCATTACGGGCTTGGCAGGACATGCCGAGAACTAGTCCTTACCTTGCTAAGGCTATCCTAACATATACTGTCGACACATGCCAACATTCTTATCTTGTTTTGATTTTACCCCACCTTGGTTGCCATTTTCAAGTCTCTACACGCCGTTATCAACTGAATGGCATCATCAACTTAAGTCTCGAATATATTTCATAATACTCCTCAAAATCAAGTGTTACACCTACACAACTAGTCATTTCATGACACCCGGGACTCATTCCCCATAAATGACACGAGCGTCTAATTCTTTGCTTAGAGGATACACTTCCCATCTGTCCGATTCAGGAAACAGCACCCGGTACGTATACTATTCGACTCTTTTAAACCTCGACCAGTGACCTGAGATCATCACCTAACCCTCAACATAATCATTACTAAGATGCTAACACTCCTTCATACCGGACTTAGGTGGTCTCCTAAGGACACCAAACACATTCCATGTAAAAGTCCATAAGACCTAGCAAGATTTTATCATTCATGCCTTTATCATTGTAGGTGTACTCTACAAACCTTTTAATGCCCACATCATGATTACTAGGTGATTGCAAAGGCACTAGTCTACTAACTTATACATATGGCTCACCTTAACCATTTAATACCTTAAGACATCATAATAAGTTGATTTTTATTCCTAATGGTGTTACCCACAATTAGTCCTATGGACACTCCAAGATGACCTTAAACCACACTCACATTAGGATTACCTTGCACCTAGCCATTACTTCGACGGCTAAAAATAGTCTTGACACTTAGAAAATAATCTTATCTTTCTTACAAATGTCTATGACCATATGCCACGTACAAACCATAACTAACACTATTAAAGATTCTGACAGGATATATGACATCGCCTATAACCTATAAACCTCTAGGTCTACATCATCGACATCATGAAAGATCCTATTCCTCGAAGTTGCATCATATTTTATAAAACCACGACATAGAGGACAACCTATAGTTCACTCCTAAGTCTGCTCAATCGTTATAGTTGCCCAGGTAATATACTTACCACAATTTGCCCGTAACTCTCATCATACCCTACGAGGCACAACCTTCAATCAAGAATCACAAGGACACTTCTAATAATATTATATTTCCGACTAAAATTGAGTACCCATCCCACAAGGTTGACCAAAATGTTCCCTCCTATTTACTGAATCATCCATCATTTTACGACACGATACTAACCCAAGGATTGAATTCTCCTAATCACCCCCGAAAGTACCTAGTCAAAGAACTTAACGCATTTCTATCACCAATTAACACTACTTAGTTATGATACACTAGTCATCTAATCTACACAGTTAACTTTACACCATTCATGTTTCTAATTTGACTGACGTCATTCATCATTTTCTACACCTCATGTGCTTCTCATATCATCACAAATTGACACACAAGCACCTCATATTAAAAACCTGTGGTATCTCCACCACTGGCTTGCATGGACACTCGCAACTTACTAACATATCTAAATCAGAAGTGTAGAACAAATTAACGACAATTAACTTGGTCACCTGCCATTTGGCAATGAATTTCCATTATGCATACCTCCTTGACTTTACCATCAAGAACACGAACCAAAATTATGACCAACCTAACGTGACCAAACCAAAACCAACACTGACGTCAAAAGATCCAATAACAGCCTCACCACGTCATTCCCAAAAGGAACCTTGAACCTAGAGCTCTGATACCATTTATAATGCCCCAACCTAAATATATGGGTTACCCGTGGTTAACTCGGTCCGACCCGAGCATTAGGTGTGAAGTGCAATAAAACAACTTAAATAATGTTGCTACTCAAGTTTTATTTATGTACCGTTTCACTTGTTTAGCATGCAATTTCAATTTCAATTGAAACTACATGAGGGAGTCGTGGAAAGCATCCCCGGAGTCCAAGCATACAGAGCTACTAACGTAAAATAAAAAAGAGTACTTACGTGTGTAACACTCTCAACATATGAAACCGCACCCAACCTTCTGTAACAAAACGAAGGAGTGAGCCGAATGCTCAGTGAAAAATATACAACAATGCAATATAAAATCGAATGACAAAAAGGAGACTCTAACACGTTATACCTACGTGCACATGAAACTATCCTTATACACACACACACACACACACACACACACACACACATATATATATATATACCTAATGCGTGAAACCATTTTTATTCTAAAAATGTTACTTATTCCTATTAAGTTACCTTAATCTAACAAATAACTTCCTCTTTCTTGACTTGCAATTTACCCCTCTACTTAATACATGCGATTAAATATTTGAACAACTACACTTTGTTTAATCGAAGACCATTTCTTTCCCGAAATCACCTTTTTCATTTGAACCATTTCACATTAGTATTTTCAATCAAAATCACTCCTTCCAACACACGCGAACACCATGTTAGAATATGCTCATTTAACTTTTAAAAACCTTCACAACACAACCTTGTGTTAATTATGGTTAAACCTTCTTAGGATGCTTAAGTCACCCGTTTAACCACTATACTTTGTCGTTCCTTTACTTTATGAATATTAATCAATTTACACATTTCTTGACAATTTGATCCTTTACCGGAACATTTATTAATTCATTCAAGTTAGGTTGTATTCTTGCATATTCACTGCACAACCCAATTCTTGACATGTTCCATTATCTTTTTCTCAAAATCTTTCAATAACCGCGTACTTTAACGGGTTCCACATCGCCGGCGATGCCACAATATGCTCTGGCTAGTGATTTTGGGTCTTCCACTCCAGGGCTCTGAGCCCTCCTTAATTTTTTCTGTGTCATCCGAATCCCGTGTTTTAACATTTTGCAAATGTCCACATTATTCCACTTTTCCTTTTATCCGACCGAAGCCAAAACTCGGGATTTCACCCTAACTTGTGCTACACTTGAAAATCATCTTTTCTTATCCTTTACACTTTAGCGTTGATTTTATTCCAAAATCATATTCATTTAGGACCATTATGTGTAACACCCTTTTCAACATCTATATTTCATAAAAATGTTCCACTTTACGTAAAGTTACCATTTTACACATTTGTTTCCAAACTCATCTTGTACTCCATTTTCACAAGTATTAATTTTCCAAAACACCAGTAAGTTACCTACACTGACTTCTTAAGTGTTTTTAACACCTTTTTAACCTTTCGGAGTAACATTACTCTTAATTGGAAACATCTTTATTTCATTACTTTCATTTTCAAGAATAATTGAACATATAAGACTACTTTATAAGAAAAATACTATTTTCTTTATTAACACTTTCTTGAAATCTCACATTTTTAACACATCTCAACACCCATTACGCACAACTTAAGGGATGAATTTTCTTTTTTCTTCATTTCATGTTTAAACCCAATAAAACCTTCATTAAACTTATTTATATTTCATCATCAAACTACTACAAGTTTATATACATGAGAAGATGGATTTTAACTCTAAAAATCCTATTAATGGGTTAAACATATAATTAATTCTAAAAAATTCACAACACTTGCAAAATATACCTTTCAAGACTAAAGGGCATTTCATTTCTTAAAAACTCAAACCAATGTCCCATTTTTTATAAATCTTCATTTTTGCAAGAAATTCAACTTAATTTACCAAATATCTTTAGTAAGATAAAAATATAAATTTAAAATATTTTTATGGAATAAAAATATTTAGCACCCAAATTCTTGAAACATACCATTTACATGAAACTCCAAATTATTTCAAGAAAACTTTGAAATATTTACTCATCATTTTAATCATATGCCTTCTACTATTAAATTCTAACAACAAGACTGCTAATACATAAAATAAATTCTTAAACGAAGAATAGGTTTTCCCACCTCAAATGAAGATCCAAAAAATAGAAGGCATGAAATGTCTAAGAAGATGGCAACCTCCCACTTACTAAGATGGCCTAAAGGAGGTTGACTAGCTCCACCAAGCTTGCTCCGTGAAAGGTCCATCAAAACCCTCTTCAAAAATCCACAAAGCTCATCTATCTTAATCTTCAAAACCCTCAACAACAACTCCAAAACTCATAGCCCCACTCAACAATGGTGTAAATAAGTATGCAGGGCTTTGATATGGTGGGATGCTAGAAGAATATGGTAACATAAGGTGGAAGAATGGTGATGGCATAGTGGACTGTGGTAGAGAGAGATGAAGGAATACATAAAAATAATGGAAGACCCACATCTCTCTCTCTCTCTCTCTTCCTCAACAAATCATCCATCCAATGACCTAATATGAGGCAGCGCATAAGGACAACTCGATTTCAAATTTTGCATAGCCTCGTTATAATGAGAATCACCCCTTGTTCGAATGAGAATGGCCTCTCATTTGAACTGTGCTTCGAACAACCTTCGAACGACCTGGACCTATTATTCAGTGGGATCTCGTTCGAACCTTGTTTGATCTCCACTTCGAATGACATGAGAATCTCGTTCGAATGACCATGGACTCGTTCGAAACACCTCTACTAAATTTTCTCCAAATTTCTAAATTGAATCCACTGACTTCAAACAATCCTTATCAAGACTCCAAAATAGTCAATTATAGATATAAACTCAATCATAAAGATTCAAATTCCATTTTTTTCATATGCTTATAATTTATGCGTGAAAAAATAATAAAATATTGGTCACGAGTATTACATATTACATGAGAACTAATGTAATCTAATGGAGTAGACAATTGTTCATGGACCCAATGCTAAAAGAATACATTATGTGCTTCAATTATGTCCTGTGCGGGTTGTATTGTTGGGGGGGGCTAGTTTTATGATTCTGATCATATATGTGTAGGTAGTTACAACCCTATTATATGATAGCTAGTTGTGCATGATTCTTTATGGTAGTTTCAATAATAATTCATTTAATTAAAAGATATAAAAACAAATAGAGTATTACTCTATTGAGACTAAGAATATGTTAATGAAAATATGTGTGGGGGATTGGGGTCAAATCCTAAATAGGTTATTGATTTCATTCCTTGGTGGTTGTTCGTTATGTGATAGTGATTAAATTTCTAGATAAAAAGACTTTCAGCATAGTTATGCCTTGGGTTGGAACATGCGCATAGTATTGCACTTATGTGAGAGATGATATACTTATTGTATGTGAGAGCAGATGGGTGACGTGTATTGTGAATTAACAACATCATTATTTAATGGTATTAAAAGTTAATTCTTGAAACTTTAGGGCACTGACCCAAGTTATAAAATGTTTCCCCCTAGGTATCATTATTTTATAAACAAGTTAATAAGGATGAGCGGTTAGACTTATGATTATGGCAATCCAGCTGGATATTCACAGAGTTGAATTTGCTCGTTCATTATAGCTGAGAATGATATAGATTGTTTTTGCATCTCAAGTATTTCATGTGTGGCCTGATCAATTGGGCATGAGAAATCACGAGATCTCCCGATTGGTATCAGGGCATCCGGGCTCTGGTGTCCTAAGGATATGTGTTGTGTATGTTTTATTTTCTGCTGGGCGTTATTTGGTGTATCTAGATCCCTTTATATGGTTCTGTACTCTGGTGTCTCAATGACGTGTGTGTCGACATAGTTCGTTGTGGTTTGAGCATTGGTTCAGGAGTATTGGAGCTTAGAAAAGTATGAGAATCAGAACTGTTGCGAGTTAGTGATCAAGTGTGGAATGAGTGGTTGGACAAAAGGATTCACCACTATTGTGAGAATGATTATGGGAAATTATCGAATTTGTGGGTAAAGTCTACAGCTTAGAGACTTTTATAGACATGATATTAGTGAATGCGTTTCATATTGAGTCCATTTTTAAAGATATTAAGAAATTTGTGTTTTTAAGGAGCCTATTAGCGTTTTAGATTTTTTTTTACGGTAATTGACGTAGTGATTGAAATTTAGGTTAGTAAAATGACCTTCTGAAACTTTATTCACCTAAGAGAGAGGGCAATGAATTGCCGCATTTTAACAAAATATAAGGATTTTGATGATAAATTTATGTGTGATTAGTCCCCATTAAAGAGTGGAATTGTTGTTGCGCTCAAATTAGAGCAAAGTTCATTTATATAAATAATCCGTTTGTGATTTGGGTGATGATAATATGAGAGTGTTTGAACTTAGGGGTAGGTTCACCGTGTGATTACAGAATATGAGTTGGAGACTAGATAAAGATGATTCGTAGTGCACCTGAGTGAGTGAAAATTAGAGAGGAGAGTACTGATTTTCCTATTGGTTTGATTTGAGATTACTTGATTAGAAATTTGTATGAGGATGGAGTTTCTTACACATTATAGGCATGTATTTATGGATGTATTAGTTATGAATAATATTTAGGAATAAATAAGTTCCAAGAAGTTCAAAGAAAGAGAATTTTCGATTGAGGGTTATAATTGTGAATGTAAGATTTAGAATACCCCTATTAGTGACAATTGGGGGAAGACAAAGGAGGATGTTACGAAATAGCGAGTTGAGTGGAGAAAAAGAGCTCCTAAGATGAATTATGAATCCAATTTTTATGATGTGTGGAGTATGGCCATGTGGTTGGTTGGTGCCCGGATGTAGATTTTGGTTATGGTAGTGTAGAATCGAGGAGGGACGGATTAAGGTTTTAAGATCTTATATAGTGTGCACTACTACGAGCACAGGGGTTATATCAATTGGTTTCGAATGATTTGGAAAGTATCACCTTGTCGAGAGTAGGTGCAACGATGTGAGGATTTTAAATTAGCTATTGATGTAGTTCTTGTACTAGGGATATATATTATTTTCGAGTACGGAGTACTTACATGGACTATATGCTAGTGGTGGCATACTTTATAAGATTGTTATTACATGGGATGGTTAGTCGATGATGGATTTATCGTAAGTATGAAAGGATCTAAGTGACGATAAATAATTGTGTTGTAAACGTTTTGGTTATTTTAAGAATTTTATGGCTAGTGCAGCCTCAGTTACATAAAGTTGTGTATTGTCACGTATGGTGTTAGCATAGGGATGTTATCCGGTTCATGGGTCATAGTAAACCCTTATTGGAATGGTTATATGTTCAAAGTTTTAGGAGTGACTAAGCACTATAATAAATTTAAGGATGGGCAGATGATGTCCCATCATATTTTTGAGAAAATCATGATGTTTTAGCACTATTGGGTTGACTGACTTAAAGGGTTTGTTATCACTTTTAGAAGGGGTGAGCCTTTTTTTGATATTGTCACAAGTTGAGATTTATTTGGTTAGTACATTGTTTCATATCTGGTATTGGGCCCACGGATATCGATAACTGACTGAGCTACGTAGTAGTGTATCAGGTGGGTTCCTTATTTGGATTTCACTTATAAGATGTCCCACGCATAAGGCTTAGTAATTATCGGGAGTTGAGAGACGTTTGGGCCTAGGGATTTTAGTTTAATTCGTTGGATTACTTATGTGGAGATATAATTCATCGAGCAGTGAGATATTATATGAGTTAAGGTCGACAGGCCAAGGAGTGCGATGTCAAGATCACTGAGGGATGTTCACACCACTAGTTGAATGAGTGCGAGCAATCTCAAGAAAAGTTGAGTCACGATTAGTAAGGTATTAAAGTATACCTTTACTTTCTAGTCATGAATTATATGTGTGGTTAAGTTGGTATGTATATATGTGCTGCATATGTGATATTTGTGCATGTGTGCACGTGGTATAGGGTGTATGGTCGCCCCAGCCGAGACACACTATGGTTGGAATATATAAAACTTTTTTTTATTTCGTGGGATATGAGTACGGACTAATTGTATATAAGCTATTTGTGGGGGTTATGTTTTGACGTTATGCATTAGTGAATTTTGAGGATGGAATTCCTTTATTAGGGGGGAGAATGTAATATCCTGTATTTTCACGGACTATAATCACTATTTGTTAATTGATAAATAAATTAATAAATGGAATTAGTTATTACTCGTATGGTTTAGTATTAATAATTTGACATAATTTAGATGATAATTGAAAATGTATACGCGTAGAATAATTAAGTGTGTTATTTTATTATAACCTTGAGGTATTACCGTGTATTGTGGATAGTATCAGCTCGACTAGACTCTAGGGTGAAACGGGTGTCTGATTATGTGTTTTGATCGCTTTAAATTGGTCCCGAAGGGTAGGTATAACCTCAGGAGAGATTTTGGGCCATTCTGGGTAGCATTTTGGGACATTTTAAGGCTCGAAATTAGTCCCCATTAAGAGGTACGAGGCTAGGGTTTTAAAAGGGGTTAAACCGTATCATCTAGGTACTTTCCATCCACTAAACCTAGCCCTGGAAGCCATAAACACTTGAGAGAAATTAGGCAATCTTGGAGAGAAGAAAGCAATGGGAAATTCAAGAAAAATTCTTCGAACCTCCACTTCAAGGCAAGAATTTTCTTGCAATATCTTTAATAATGTGTTTCTTACATTATAAGCATGCTTTCTCATACAATTTCAAGTTTTTTATTATATTGGAGACTGATTTATGTGATGATTTGTAATTTGGATTAATTAGGAATGATATGAATCTATTATGCATTAAGTAGTTGTACCTTGATGATTAAAATATTAAATTGATAGATTAAATGACGTAGATATGAAATATAATTGATTTTTTTGAATGAAAATTCATTATTAGTAATTATTCACATGTTATTTTGAGGTTTAAGTCTGGAATTGATGATGAACACACCCTAAGCTAATTTAAAGATGAGTTCTGTTGCAAGTTTGAATCTTGAATTTGATGTTCTTGGATGCATAAAATGGTGTAAAAAGGTTAGAAACATTTTCATATACTTACATTGGGTTAGGGTATCGATTGAGTACTATTTTGGAGCATGATTTAGGAATTAATGGAGGTTTTGGAGGCTTTATCTTCATCCTTAAGCCATTTTGGATTCTTCCCAGAACCAAATTGATTTGGCCTAGGTGCGAATCGATTCGGGTCATAAAATTGTAGATCATTTTATTACGAATGCGTGGCCGCAAGTTTTTTATTTTTCTAATTTTTTTTAATTAGTTATGAATTTTTTACTAAAAGGTACGCAATACCAAAATTTTGAGTTAGTGATTTTAGGCTGGACTTTATTGCAGGAACGAATATGTTTAGAATAATTATAAATCCAGGTGAATATTTTCCCTTAGTTATTATGAATTCATAGTTAATAAAATTGAGTTCTACAAAGCTAAATGACCCGTTTTGATTAAAAGCAAATCTAGGTTTATTTTTCGACCCGAATCTATTCGACCCCAGTAATGAATCGATTTGGTCCAGGGAGAATCGATTCGAATTCATGTGGGAAATTGATTCATCCCTTGGAATTGGGTTATGTCAGACCATGAGAAATCATCGTTGGATTTTAACGAGTTCATCTGAGTATATGGGAGATTATCCAAGTGAGTGATGTTTGAAAAAAAAATTAGAAGTTAAGTTTATTAGTGTGTAAACAACAAGGTAAATTGTGTGATTTTAATTAAGGTAAAAGAATGGTTTGGACCTTAATTAATTGTACCATCCGGCATTGGGGATGGGATTAAATTAAGTGGACACGCGAGATAGCGATATCCTATAATCGTGTGTACGCATAGAGCTTGTAGAGTAACGAGTTAAAGTATTTGGGAGATTAGTTCAGGTTTTGAGAGATTATAGGCCATGAAATTAATTTAATAATTAAATGATGAGACACATATGTACGTTACGAGATAATGTGTATATATAAAGATATATGTACTCATAGTTTGGAGACGCAATAAAATAGTAGTTGAATTTAATAAAGTTAGGAGTTGATAAACTTAAGAACGTAAAGAATAATAAGATGTTTAGGGATTTAATTGATTTAAGATATGCTTGAGTGTACGCGATATCCTACCTGTATATATATTTTTAACTTGGTTTAGAGATATTGTAAACCTAATTTAGATCAGGATCCAACGATGTGAGGATCTAGATGTTTGGGTATATATATATATATATATATATATATATATATATATATATATATATATATATATATATTGTGTGTGTGTGTGTGTATTGTGTGATTCTGTGAACATACCTTTACTCGTGGTAGGATCTATCAGTTTAGGGTTCACGTTCGATATCGGACCATGTACCATATGCCGGCTGAGATGTGCTGTCATAGTGGAGGTCATTATTTGAAATCATGCATTTAGGGATATCCCATTCATGATAAGAGAAGGTTGTTTGACCAGAGCCATTAGTCGGGTCGCGTATGAGCCTCTTACTAATGCTAATGCGTATGATCCCACACATTATTTTGTGTGTTTTGATTAAGCCCATCAGGTATTGGTTTCCTTCAAACTTCCCGATAGAGGCACGAGACGACACCGAGGGTAGATGCCTTCGTGTGCTCTCTCTCTCTCTCTCTCTCTATATATATATATATATATATATTATGTCAAAACTAATGTAGTGTAGTGGAGTAGACATTTGTTAATAGACCATATGCTAGGAGAAAATATATTATGTGCTTTAACTGTATACAGTGCCGGTAGTATTGTGGGGGGTAGTTTTGTGACTGTGATCGTATATGTATAGGTAGTTACGTTCCTATTACGATAGCTAGTTGTGCTTGATTCTTTAAGGGAGTTTGGATAATAATTCATGTAATTAAAATATACTAAAACAAATAGAGCATTACTTTATTGAAACTAAGAATGTGTTAATGAAAATATGGGTGTGGGCATTGGGGTGAAATCCTATTTAGGTTATTGGTAGCATTCTGTGGTGGTTGTTCATTACGTGATAGTGCCTAATTATCAAGATATATAGACTTCTAGTATAGTTATGCCTTAGTTTGGGACCTATGCATAGTATTGGACGTAGGTGAGGAGTAAGATACTTATTACATGTGAGAGCCTATGGGTAGAATGTATTACGAATTAACTGCATCATTAGTTATTGGTATATAAAGTTAATTCTTGAAACTTTAGGGTTCTGGCCCAAGTTATAAAATATTTTCCACCGAGTATTATTCTTGTATAAATGGGTTAATAGGGATGAGCGGTTAGACTTACGGTTGTGGTGATCCAGCTTGGTATTCACATAGTTAGAGTCGCTGGTTCATTATAGTTGTTAGCATATTCGGTGTTACGTGGAAGAATGACCTTTGTACTCTATTTGTAATTCAATTGGGGTGGTTTAATTAGGGGAGGTGTTAGTTGTAATCTTTAATTCAGTTGAACAATTATAATCGAACATTATTATATAGTGGATTCATCTTTCATAGTTTGGTATTTATGTTCATCATCTTTTATTGAAATCCTGTTTGTGTTGGTTTTAATTTACCATGGTTTTTTGTTTATATTGATGCTAAGAATGATATGGATTGTTTTAGCATCCTCGGTATTTCATATGCGGCCTGATCAGTCGGGCGTGGGAAATCATGAGGTGTTACCTCAGCCTAGAACAGGCGAAAACCCATTTAAAAATTGAGTGGTACAACTTAGAAATAAGTTAGAGGCCTACGTTTGGCATAAAACCCGCCTGAAAATGGTGATACAACCCAAGATAATTAGTCGACTTAAAACATGAATAAACCCACTTATGAATTAAGTGATATAACTAATTATATTTTAGGGGCCTACGTTTGGCATAAACCCACCTGAAAACGGGGTACAACCCAAATTGGGATGGGCGGCCTGAAACAGGAACATCTCCACCCAAGAGTTAAGTAAGGTGACTTAGAAACTAGTTGACCGACTTGAGAAGGACACTTTGACTTGAAATTAGATGACTAGTTTAACTTGTTATATATTGGTCAATTTGATTTATAAATTGAAATGATATGTCACCAGACTCCATCAAAGTTTACTATGGGTTGAAAAGAATTGCATATAAACCTAAACCTACCAGTAAATAAGGTAAAAAGAAAAGAGAACAAAATAATGAAGGTAAATTAATTACTTTCATTTAATATTTAATGACGTAAGGCCTACAAAAGGATGACCAAGAGGTTTACAAAAGTTTAAATAAAAAATAACTAAATCAAGTGTGAGGGTAACTAATTTGTTGGGGGTGAATTCTCCACAAGGTCAACCACTCCCTTAGTCAGAGCAATATGATTAAAAGCATCAATATCCTAATCGACCTCATCAATATATTGATTGAACTCTATAGCATGGGTATCGACGATAGAAACTTTAGGATATTCATCCCCTTCTTTATTGAGCCCTCAAAGGGAAAGTATTCGGTGTGGATTAGGTCGCCCTTGGGAATTTTCCCCCTTTCAAATTCAAAAAACCTGCCCCAATTGAACGCAATGGGCTCATGATAGTCCAATTGTGAAGTAACCTCCTGTACGGCTACCTCAAATCCTTCATCAAAGGATTTGTTGATATTTTCTTCGGTCTTCCCCTCCAGTGTAAATTATTTCCTCTGAAGAATGAGTTTCTGCAGAAATCCTTCTTAGGGTAAAATACATCAGTGTGGAACTTGCTGGACTCCAGTAGTTCACTCATCTTCCTCTACGGCCTTGCCATTGGCAGTCGTTTCATCCCTTAATTTCTCTTGTGTGTCTCCGTTCTTCTTATTTTTCCCAGTTAGGGCATTTTTCAAGACGTTATTACTATAAAGGGTGAGGGTTAACCTGATAATTACTAAATCATAAACAAATCTGAATACTGATATAACTGAGACATTTATTGATTCTCAAATGTGTTACAACTGAAATTTATGAATAATACAAAAGTATTTCTCTTGATAACTAGGCTCTTTTTCTTCTAATATGACATTTCATTGTCTCTATTCATTAGCTAATCTCTAAACTATTAATCATGGCTTATTGGTACCCGTGAAAAATAACCGAAAGGGAAGGAATAAGCAAAACTTTGCTTAATAGATAATTCTAGTTCTATAACAATGTAAATATTAGAATAACATAATTGCGTTTGAAATGCTCGAAATATAAAACAATGTATGGTAATTTGAAACAACATGAAATATCAACATAACAAAATAGGGGTATACTAAAGTCTGCGATATATATGAAAGAACTGTATGGTGATTATAACTGGATATGGTGTTTATCGAGTTATAAATAAGGTTTAGACTATAATACAATAACCTATAAATTATCGTCTATAGGGGCTGCAAATTTGTAGACATATCGTTATAATATCGCTCAAGGCGTAAAATGCACTTGAACAGGTAATCCCAATAATTGGGGCATAACCAAATAACTTGGCACGCTTAGCTAGAGAGACACTCATACGTAGAGTAAATATAACACAAGGCACCTAACATCTAGTCCTTCAGGCCAATTAGATTTACCGGGGGTTTATTGGGTTTAATCCCCAGATCATAAGGGATGCTACTAAAGGTTTCATTGATAATGGTTATAAAATGGCAGAATATGCTGCAAATCAAATAATTGAAACCAAGTATAATAACGTGCGGGGTATACTACAATATGGTAAAACAATTTAAATCATTGTCTAACATGGTACAGTGGTGTACTGCAATCCGGATAATTTAGTCAAATCAATAGGTCGTCAAGGTTAAGTTGGCTTAAGTTTAATCAGATAAAAGATTGAATTAATATTCACGGTTGATTTGAACTATCAAAGAGTTCATAAATGAGAATACGAGTTCAAGGCTATCACGTAGTGATATAACAAGCAGTAATGTTAAAGACATAAGTTCAAGGTATAATAATGAAATAGAACCACCTACTGGTGTTTACGAGCTTTTCATTGTTATTCATGGATCTTTCATTGTTGCGTTCCAGTTCTCATAGTTATTTGATCGAGGGTTTAAATGAGAGTGGTTATATTGATGTTTGGGAAAAATGGTTTGGATTTAGGATATCTTACATCGTGCGGGTAATACGAATAAAACTTATTCTTTAAATGGAATGAAGGGATTCAATTTGTCTAAATAAATTGAATAAAAAACAATTTAATATTTTATGAAAATATTAATTGGTGAAATACTTAGTTCAACTATTTTAACAAAATCCACAATTTTATATGAACATAAAGATCGGTTTTCGGTTATTGTCCCGATAGATAATTCCAAAAATATTAATTTTCATAGTTGGTTCAAATTTAATTACTTAATTTAATAGATTAAAATATTAGTTCTAATCCGATATCGTGTTAGTGTTTACTATTTTCCGTCGGCCATATTTTATATTATCCGAGTGTCAATATCGTTACGGTGAGTATAAACTTAATGTTCGTGACACAATTAAATTAAAATAAAGTTGAAAGCTCCCTTCCTTATTTGGACAATAAACCAGTGGTCATGCCACTTCCAACATTAGTGAACACAAAACAACAAATTGTCCAACACCTGCCTAATCCTATTTTTAATAAAAAAAAAAATGGCTCGTAATAGCGTGTTAGATTATAACAACATAATTTCGAGTCATTTGGTGTCGTAACTTGTTTTAAATGTACTTTTAAAAGGAAAAGTACAATTTTATTAAAAAAAAATGACAACGAGTCCAAATATATTAAGAAAAATGTACAATTATTCGTACATGTCGGGATTTCATATTTATGACTATTTTTATACATAAATGAGTATAAGTAATAAATAGGTATTGTTAGGATAAAAAGAATCGCAGTAGCTAATAACAAATTGAGATTACACTACTCGAACATCCAAACCGAAACGGGATGGAATTCGAAAAAAGAACAACAATACACCAATAATCTCAGATGGAGAAGTCCATATAGGTATGTATATGTATATATATGCGTTTATATATATATATATATATATATATATATATAAGAAAAAATTAAAAGAGTAGAAAAAACAAATCGGGGTTTGTTGTCGTCGGCCACCACCCCATCACGGTGGGGTTAGAGCTTCAAATCCCCCCCCCCCCCACACACACACGTACACACACATACATACATCTATCCACACACAAAAAAAAATAACTAGAAACTTGAATTACATCTCTTTTCTTGTGTTTCTATCCATTAAATTGGATTGATACCCTTACTTACCTCTATGCGAGTTTTGTTATATTTCTGTAGGTAATTGAAGGATTTTTTTTATTAGAGAGGCTACTCTACAACGATACATAAAAAGCCTTTATATACTTTCTTCGCTCTGTTTTGTTTATTTTTCTCCCTCTTAGGGACTCAGTCTTTCGTAGCCAAAATATCAGAGCTCGATTCCCCCTTCGGGAAATGTCTCTTCTGAAGGTTCCTACCATATGTTTATATTTATTCAGAGACCGAAGAAATAACCTTTTTCATTGAATGGTCGGGTAATGAAACTCTCTTACAAACTTGTTTAAAGACATCATGCTTAATGGATTGATCAACTGCGTTCCAATTATATGTTCCCCCGACTCCCACTTTAATTTTTCGAAGCGACAAACACTGGGATTTAATGACCTGGATGTCATTTTTATTGCAAGTGGGATTATTCCTGAGAAGGGAGAACCCAATGGTATTTTTCTCATTTACTTGGGTGGTGTAGGAATCGGGGATGGGGGTATTGGATTAGCAGGCATTTGTTGCCTACTCGTAGATGGAGTGTTAGAGTGAATTATTAGGGGAGAAGGGTATTATTAACCCAGTGGTGATGAGAATCTAAGGTTGCGGTGCAAGAGATGAGAATCCATGATGTGTCTCATCATCATTTGGTACGTTAGCTCTATTGTCAATCGACATTAACTACAATAAAAAAATAATCTACGAATTCATTATACCCACATGTTTATGACTAACTAATCACATTTACGACTATACATATATATGTATATACCTTCTCATAATAGGACTTTAAAATATGTTTAATGTGTCTAACATTCATCCATTTGGTATTAATTTTTAGAAATCTATAGATTTTTTGCACATGGACAAGTAACAAAAGTGTGTCTATGATTGATGTATAGATGTCCATGACATGAACTCAGAATCATTTCTTATTCAACTTATTGGCAAGATTCAATTTAACGAGCATATATCGCGAGACATCACATTCTTGGTCAATGCTCTCTTTACGTAGTTGTATCCACAATGGTTTAATATTTTTTCCACCTTCTCTAACACTGTGAGTAACGTCAGGACTACGATAGGATTATGTAGGTGAATTATATTTTTTACTACCTCATCCCAGCTTTCTGGTCTGGAAAACCTAATACAATTGAACATGTACTCTTTTGAGAGATGAATTAAACTATTCAATCTTCTTATTACCATACTTGTAAATAGGATTACCCTATACATGTCTCACACTAATAAAATATGTATAAGTGCGGTCCAATTGCAACATGTCATGCTCTTGTTGCCAGTGATTTTTATCATGCCTTATTTTTCTTGAGAAAAAATATGTGATTGTGTGAATATTAGTCCTACAACTAATGTCTCTAATTAATCATTAACTAGTTATTATATTCAGGTTTTACTTATTTTATTTAATCCTAACATTGTTATGCATCATTCCGCTTCTTGGCGTTCACCCTACTAATATCGGCATGTCCAAATTACGTTTATTTTATTTATACTCATCCTAAATTTACTATATGTCTACCAAATGTGCAACCCCTTCCGACAATTTGTGTTCACCCAAACAACAATTTGTGTTCACCACTTTGTGTTCACACATATAACAATTTGTATACGCGCATATGTACAACACATACATGTATACACAAATATATAACACATACACGTATACGCACACGTTCACACCAAATTGTGTAAGTATGTGCATGTGTTATACATGTGCGTATAAGTTTATGTTTTATACACGTGCATATAAGTGTATGTGTTATACGCGTGCATACATGTGTATGTGTTATACATGTGTGCATGTGTGTATGTGTTATACATGAGTGTGTGGGTGTGTTATACATGTGCGTGTGTGTGGGTGTGTTATACATGTACCCGTGTGTGGGTATGTTATACATGTGCGTGTTTGTGTGTTGTACATGTGCCCGTGTGCGTTATACATGTGCATGCGTGTGTGTATGTGTTCTACATGTGTGCATGTGTATAATCCATATCTCACCCTCTCTTTAACCCACTAATTCATACTCACAACACAAACGCAATTTATTCGGTCAATTTCATATTGTGTCCTCATGTTATCATATCGTTTAATCGTGTCGTTGACCACTAATTTATTTGATATCTAGCATTTGAAATACACATATATGTAATTTCAAAATGATAAAATACACACATATAAATGTGTGATTCTTAAAATACACACATATAATAAAATACACACACATAAATATGTATATTTTGAAATACACACACTTATACACACATACATATGCACACATATAACAAAATACAGACAAACATATAATAAAATACACAACATGAAATGCACCCATACACACACTTATACACACACAGAATGCATCCATACACACATAGATAACAAAATGTAAAATTAATTTGGGATGGCCAGAGATACCTGTGAGAGAGAGAGAGAGTGGCCAAAGCTACAAAGAGAGAAAAAGGCGATGTCGCGATGGTCGGAGCTAGAGAGAGTTAAGGTTTAGATAGAGGGAGATCGTTAAATGAAAAACCTACTGGGGGTATTCATACATTAAGGGTATGGTCACAATCCTGGGCCATGATCCCAGGACGTGATCATTTTATTTTTCACAGGTCACGAATTGAGTCACAGTCTAGTATCGGGACCAGGTTGGTGCAATGCAAAAAAATAAATGGTCACAGCTTGGGGTCACGGACCATAATTGTGACCATCTCCCACGACAATTTTAAAATGGTCACGTTCTGTGACTGTGACCCACCTCAACTAAAACCCTAACATTTTTCATGCCTGTGGTCACGGTCAAGGGTCGTGACCCACATTGGAGTTTAGCTTGCGGGTGTGGTCACAGACTAAGTTTGTGACCACTAGGTTCAAGGCCTATGGTCGTGACCACAACTATTTAATGTCACCCATTTTCTTTGTCACGCCATATGTCATACTCTTTTGGTTGTGGTCGCGGTCCTGGTCCATGACCACTTAATTACGGTCATGGGTTGTGACCCACCTGTTATGACCATACTTGGTTTATGGTGTAGTGGTCGTATGCATGGACTTAATATGGAGCCGTGTGAACAGTTAAGGAACAAAACACTTTCAAAATGCCTTAACTTTGTTCATGACACATGACCAACTCCCAAATGATTTTCAAAATAGTTTAAAAATATCTGAGACTATTTTAAGTCACTTGTTCAACATTTTATCAAAACATCCTCACATATTTTGAAAGCAAAGTGCAACATTTTAGAAAACAAAGTGCACGTGTGTGTTTAGCCTTATGCAATTCACAACAATAAAAAGGATACAATCTTCACTTCAATGCGAATATAAGGCAACAGAAGACTTCAATGAGAGGCGTGCATGATCTTCAATCTTCAAGGTTCATCTAAGTCTAATCTGAAACAAAATAACCACACCTCAATGAACCAAGTATACATGACTTGAGAAACTCAACGACTCAAAATATTTTGACACCGGAATCTAGCAACTAATATTAATACAAAATTACATTTTCAAATACTACTAATCAAGAATGGAATCTTAAAGTCCATTTGCCAAATATCAAAATTGAGATGTGATGCAATGGATAAAAGAATCTGGATATACTTTATCATGGCTATCGATGAGAAGGTTTCCTCTTAGTCAATCTACTCTATTTTTGTTAACCCTTTCTTAACAGGACTTACCTTAAAGGTTTCCACCTTCATATCTATTCCTATTTTATTTTTTATATATCCAATTTTATCTAATGGGTTTTATTCCATTTGGCAAGTCTATAGGCTCCCAAACCTCATTCGAATACATTGAATCTATCTCGATGTACATAGCCTTAAACCAAAGCTCAGAATCCTTGTCTTGGATTGACTCGTTCTAGTTCTCGAAAGTTGGTTCTTGTTCCCCTAGTATCTCACTTGTAACGCCCGAATTTTTATAAATTATTAAAAAAAACGTGTTGTGATAAATTATGGGACTAATTTAATTAGAATAATCTTGTAATTAAAATTATGAAGAAAAATTCAAAAATATCGCGTACCGCATTACGAGTGTTAAATTGAGCTAAGCTTTTGAAATAAAACTAAAAATGATTGTATGAAATAAATTATACAATCACACGCATAACTAAGTCATAATATCACTAATAAATAAGAGATTAAATCCTGTAAGTGAGAATTTATTCTCATTTCGAGAGAATTGATTCTTAACAATTAGACCCCTCTCCCTTTTTCTTGTCAACTTTGTGGGTTATTTTTCGACAGATCCCTTGGAGTGCATACCACTTTCTAGCTATCTTTAAACCCTTTAGGCAGTACGGTAGCGACCCCTAATGGGTAAGGGTAATGTGAGATGGGTAGGGGTTATGTAGGGTGGCTTGTAGGGGTTACCTACCGAAATTCCTCCCTTATATGCTAAGTGAAAAATGGCATTTTGTCTAATCGGAAAATACACATTCTATCCACTATTTTATCTTAGTAAGAGATTGCTTATTCTCTCTATAGTTAACTCATACAATTCCACACAATTATTCTTCCATAATCAAGGTTTTCCAATCATTATAGATGTGTTATCTTGGGTGCAAGAGAGGATTACTAGAAGAACTAAAGTTCAAAAAATTTGGAGCTTATTGGGTATTCTTTTCAACATCTTCATCATTATCTTCAAGAGGTAGGGGTTCTACACTATTTTCAAGTCTAAAATCAAACATGATATATATATATATATATATATATATATATAGAGAGAGAGAGAGAGAGAGACAGACTCCTGTGCACACTAAATTTTACACACTAAGTTTGCACATTATTTTTTTAAAATAGCAAAAATAATATTTTTGACATGATTTTTTTTGTGTGATATTTAAACATTTCAAGGAACCCATATAAAAAATGAGATCAAAAAAATGTCTTTTCCTATTTTAAAAAATCGATCAAACTTTCCCAGTTTTTAAAGTGCTTAAAAGCTGTGAAAGTTTGACCGATTTTTTTTAAATAGCAAAAAATATTTTTTTGAGTTGATTTTTTTTGTGTGATATATAAACATATCAAGGAACCCATATTAAAAAAAATCAGATCAAAATTTTTTTTTTTACTATTTTAAAAAAATGATGTGCAAACTTAGTTTGTAAACTTTAGTGTGCAGAGGAACCTGCCTCTCTCTCTCTCTCTCTCTCTCTCTATATATATATATATATATATATATATATATATATGTGTGTGTGTGTGTGTGTGTGTGTGTGTGTGTATGTGTGTATGTGTGTGTGTGTGATTTATAAGACTATTTATGCTTATTATCATTGTATATTAATATAGGTTGATAAAGATGTGATATAAATGGTGAAAATTTAAAGATGGAATTAAGTAAAAAATTTAAAGTGTTTAAGGAATTTGTTCCTTAGGAAAATCATGTTAAAACCAGTTATTTCATGTTTAATGTTAAGTTAAACTTGATGAAGATATGTTAGGATGCATATATGGGTTTATGGGTATATAACCTTATATTCAGGAACTTAACTCATATAGTTGGGATAAATGGGTTTAGTATGTTGAAAATACATATAAAAAGGCCTTCGAATATGAAATAATAATGTTAAAAAATCAACATATTAATCACTTAAAATGCTGCTTTATGTGAAGAAAACTTTAAATTATTAAATTTAAGGGACTAAAAGTGAAGATAGTAAAAGTGTTGAGGTTAAAAAAGTAAATATAGTAATATTCCCACATAAAATGACAAAATATACAAAATCTAAAATTAACGGTTCTCAATTTGTAAGAATAAGTCTTGAAATGTCAAACGTTGAGTGTTTAGGTGAAAAGTATCATTTTACGAAAAGTTTGGATTGAGTAGTAACATTTGCAAAATGATTATCTTGAAAAGTTGATTTAAAAAAAAAGAAAATGAAATGGAAAAATGATGGGAAACAAGGTAGACAATGCAAATTAAATGTTTTGAAAATTAAAGTTTTGAAATGACACAAGAAATGTTTTAAGACAAAAGTGTCATTTTATGCGAAATATGGACTTAAGAATGATTTTACAAACCAAGAGAACTGTAGTTAAGGAGTTGGATTTTATGTGATGAAAAATCATGTTTGCTAAAGTAAAGATGAAAATAAGCATTTTTGGCAAAATGTATAAAATGCAAGTTTACAAGTTCGTGTGAATAGTGAAAAACACATTAAAATGTATAAATGGGTGCTTTAACTCAAGGGTTAAGTATCATAAGAAATGGTAATTAAGGTTGTTTTCGAAAGATCAAAAACCAAGTCTAAGGCAAATAAAAACATACTTTTCTTATCAAGTGTGAAACTTGGAAATGAAATGTGTTAGGACTTGTCTCGTCCCGGGTATTTTGCCTCGTGAGTCCATAAAAAGGGGAAATAAAGGGAAAAGGTTTCAAAAAGAAAAAGAAAGAAGGAAAGGGAAGGGAAGAGGGTTACAAAGATGTAAGAAGTAAAAAAATTCAAAGGTAACCATAAAATTTAAGAAGGTCCCGGAGCCCTAGAATGCAACTTAATGCTTGGACCTCAAACAACTAATTAGTAGAATATTCCGGCATGGTGGGAGTCAGTAAAAGGTCGTATAACACCCATGGAATTGTACCCCAATTAAGAAAGTGAAAAGATGATTTTGAGCACGATGCTCATTAATGTAAATACAAGTTTATGAGACAACTTGGAAAATACGAAACTATGTTAATGGTTAAATTAACGGGATATGGATATTGTTAAAATAAATATGAAGCGTGAGTGGGCTTATTGCCTGGGTTACATGGTCAAAACGTAAATTGTATGTCAAGTTGAATTTTCCATGAGAACAATAAATAAAATTATATATGATTTCATAATTGCTAACATGTATTTTATTGGTATAAATATTCTTCTCCTATTGGGTGCACGCTCATATCCCCCCATTTGCCAACCGCACACGTACTTCAGGAAAAGATAAATGCAAGAAAACTGTGAGAGACAAGGAAGGATTTACTCGTGAGAAGAGTGATCTTTTTACTATTTAGTTTAAATGTGTTATTTAAATGGAACTTTGACTACATTATTCGGAACTGTTTTGAAGAATTTTAAATTAGGTTTATAATATGACTGGATGATGTGGACTTTCTAAATTATTACTCATTCTATAAAGTTTCAAGTGTTCTTATAAATATCATAAGTTGGACATCATTTCATTAATTAAATTAAAGGGATTTTATGACACAAAAATGTAAAAACAAGATTTTACTTTAAAAGATAAGTTTATCAAATGAAATCAAAGTGTAAAAGGTTTTTTGCATCAACCCTAAAAAATCGGGGCATCACAACTTAGTATTAGAGCATAGGTTATGCGTGTGTCGAAGAGAGCGCTTATGTTTCATTTTATTTTAAATAATAGTTATATATATTCTATCATGTTCAAAATTATCATCCTCTCTTTAGAATGACTACATAAAGAGGTGTCAGACGTACTAGGGGAAACACCATAAATTACAAAAAATAACTCAGGCAGTTAGGCAACTCACTGAGTCTCTCTCTCAACAACACCAAGGAAACGACAGCACAACAGAGAGTAGCCGGGAGATCAATACAATGGAAGAGTTTATAAAACTCAACTCCTTAAGTTTAAAGGAACTAGATGACTTGCAGTGGTCGCATAATAGCTACAATGCGTTACTCATATCTTTGAAGTTCTTAAAGTATCACATATTTATAGAGTCTGTATGGTTACATTTCAATTCATGGACAAGGCCTAAAAATGGTGGACATCCTATCAAGCTAATTTTAATGGGACACTCCTTTTAGGAAACTTTCAAGGCAGCACTTCTGGACCTATTCTTCCCAGAAGTTTATCGTGATGGAAAGAGGGGCGAGTTTCGTAACTTAATCCAAGGGAATATGTTCGTCAGTGAATATGAGGTGAAGTTTGAAAGCCTGCCGAATTATGACAAAAATGTAGTGAGTGATGACAAAGAAAATATCGTTTATCTATAAAGGGTCTTAATCCGTCCAACCAAAGACTCGTTGTCGGACAAGACGTTCGTGGGATCAGGGATACAGTTAGCGAAGCCATCAGGTTAGATATGGAGTTCAATGATGAAAAACCAATCAAAGAGAAAATAAGAGGGTCTAATGGAGGATAAAATAGTGCTGGAAAGAAACTTAGAGATTATGGATCGAGAGGGTTCTTTACAAAACTAAAGGCAGTAGTTGGAAATGGTTCCTCCTAGAGTCAAGGTGTCGGGTCAGTGCATCCAAATAAAAGGGTTTTCATATGTGGGTTACCTGACCATTGGAAGAGGGAATGCCCCTATAAATGCAATGGTACTCAACCTAGTAATCAGGGTTTCAGCTTCCAGCCAATGAAGAGCCCAAGTTTTAGTACACTCAACCAGAATCCACAACAATCTGGTGGATTCCATCAAGGTAGGTACAATAACTATAATTCACATCCCATCCAGGGGTACGGTGGATAGGGTCAATCAAATCAGTAAAGCAGTGAGAATAACAAGTTTAACCAAGGGCGTGCCTATCTCCTCACACAATCAATAGCTCAACTTGACACCACAATTATGGAAGGTATGATCATAATTTATCATACGTGGATCAAATAATTGTTTGGTTATGGAACTTCACATTCATTCATATCTAGTTCTCTAGATTGTAGTTTGGGTGTTAAGGTTGATTACTTTTATCTCCTATTTTTGTGCGACTTCTGATTAGCAAAGGTATATTCTAAAATCGTATTTATCGTAATTGCATTATCTTTGAGGGGAAGTATATTATTAATTATAACTTAATTGTCCTGGTCATGGAAGGTTTCGTGGTAATACTCGGGATGGACTGGCTATCTTATTTCAATTCCACAATAAAATGTCATCGGCATAGTGTTTTAGCATCATTGGTGGATGGGTCCAACCACAGATTTAATAGATAATAATTCACTATCCATCCTTGAAAATACACTAAGACTAAGGAACAACGAAATTACTTTGTATGGCTTTCGAGCCTTGTGGAACAAGATACCCTGACCGTATGGTCTTGGACTATCTAATTGTGCATTAATTCATGAACGTGTTTTCGAAGGATCTTCCAGGGTTACCACCATAAAAGGAGATTGACTTTGTAATCGAGATACATTCAAGTGTATCATCCATTTCTATTCCTCCACATCGTCTGGCCCCAGCTTAGTATTAGAAGATTTATTATCCAAGGTCTTAATTTGACAAAGTGTGTTACCATGAGGCGCACCAGTTCTTTTTGCCACAAAGTAAGATAATTCACTCGAACTTTGCATTGACTACAGAAAGTTGAATAGAGTCACAATTAAGAACAAATATCTTACACCCAAAATTTATAATCTATTCGATTAGTTACATGGCGTTAGTAATTTTTCAAAGATAAACCTTCGATCTGGATACCATCAGTTGCGGGTCAGAATTGACGACATTTAGAAGACAACATTTTGGAAAAGATATAGGCATTATGGGTTATTGGTTGTGTCATTCACGTTAACGAACGCGCCTATAATATTTATGGGCCCGATGAATCGAATTTATCACTCGCACCAGGATCAGTTTGTTAAGGTAATTATTGATGACATCTTGATTTACTCAGCATCATAAGTGGACCACAGGGATCATTTACGCACAACTTTGCAAGTACTCCGAGAAAATCAATTGTATGCAAAGTTCAGTAAATGCGAGTTCTAGATGGGCGGGGTCAAATTTTCTGGCCATAGCGTTTTAGGATATGGAATTTCTTTGGATCCGGATAAAGTTAAATAGTGATAAATTGGGAGCAACCGAAGATAGTCACTAAGATAAGAAGTTTCTTGGATATATTACTTGTATGAGGAACCATTCAAGGTGTACGCGAATCACAAAGGTCTTCAACATACTTTCACTCATAAAGATCTGAATCTTAGGCACAGATGATGGATGGATCTCATGAAATATTAAGTCTTCGATCTGTATTACAATCCACGTAAAGCCAATATTTTGGTTGACACATAAGATAATGCAAGACCTTAGGAGATATGAATTGAGGGTTAAACGGGGAGATCATCATGCTTATACCTACGGGATGGTGGAAAGATCTGTAATACCCATGCCCTTGATTTATCTCTTTTCTTATAAAGAGTAATTATGGATGAATATTGAGATTTAATCATGGTAACCTTTGTGCTTGTCGAATCAAGTTTTTAATAACATAAAGTTTATTTCAATGAAAATAGAAGTAGTTCGAATGAGGGTCATTCTCATTCGAACGGGTCGTTCGAACGAGGTTCGAATGAGCTTCTGATGACTTGAAACATGGTCGCTTCCTTGCGCCCTCTGAAATCTCACTGAAAGAATCAATTCAAATGAAGTCACCTTTCATTCAATAGAGGGGTCCTCTCCCTTTCGAACGAGGTGCTTCACATGCCCATAGTAAACCTAGTTTTTGACCTCGTTAGATGTCATTCGAATAAAGAGGGTTCTCATTTATACAAGATTATATGTCATTTGAACGATCGGAGGTGATCGTGAAAAATTCTGCAGATTTTAATGTGCTACCAACCTCATTGTCCTTGGATTGCTGATGTGTCGATATCTGAGAGCATCTCATGATTTAAAACGTGTATAACATGTGTGATTTGTGTTTTTAATTCATTTTATGGGTTTCTTTGGGGTTATAATAAGAGAGAGGGGGTGGGTTCCTTTCCCACCATTGTTATCGGTATCTCTGTGTGTGTGTGTGTGTGTGTGTATATATATTTCAAAAGCTCGCCCTTCCTTCCCATGCATTTCCCACCATAACCATACCTTGCCACTATTTTGATACACTATTACACCCCATTTACAAACCTTGTTAATACTCTTCAAGCATTACTACGGGAGGAAGTGGGTAAATCCAAGCTTATAAGAGGAGCTTCGGAGTATTTTGAAGAGATTTTTGGGATTTTTAGAGTTGGTGTAACACACCGTAATTTTTAATGATTTTTTTATGGAGATTAATTAAATTAAAATGGGAAATAAATTCGGATTAAAATAAATATTAATTAGCGTGATAAGGGTTGATATTTATTTGTATCAATTTTACTAAGTATTACTTAATGAAAGAGTAATAAATTAGTAAGAATGCATTATGGTTGTTATGAGTGAGAAATACGGCGGTGACAGTAATTTAGTCGGGACACGCATGTGAGTTGTGTTGGAAACTTAAAAAGTACGAAATAAAATATAGATTTTTTATGGGTCATCCAAATGGTCATTTTGAGTGTTCTAGTGTGTTTAGAAGGGTCGAAATAGTTAGAAAAGTGTACCCATGAGTATTGTTTGAGTCCCGAAGCAATTTTAGACTAAATCGGTATTGTATAATGGCAGTTTAGTCAGTTGGTAGCCTAGGGTTAATAGAGCTACGAATTTTGAAAGGTTATCTCAGCTGTTAGATGGGAGAGGCTAGGGTTAAGAGGTTAGAAAGCCAAGGAAGGCAATTAGAGAAGGAAGATAGATCATTCTTGGAGGTTTGAAGAGGATCCTTGAAGAGTTCTTCATTGTTCTTGAACCCCATCACCATTGGACAGTGGATTGGAAGAGAAAACAAGCAATCCATAATTTTAATCACGAAATCAGATCATACTCATAAGAGGCAAGTGTTTATTGCAATTTCTTTTGAAGTTACAATACCCATGTAATGTAGGGCTTTACATTTTATGATTTTAAATGAAACTCTTGGAAAATTGATGAATTAAACACATGATCTTAGGTAGGATTGCATGTAGATTGATCCATGTATGTAGAGGAGATAAAACTAGATGATATGTAATGATTTAGATGAGAAAACTCTGAGTTTTATGTTGAGTATGAATGAAGAACATGAAAATTTAGAGTTTTGTTGAATAAATGATTTGATCCATTCTTGAATAGTTATAATAGTGTTTTGATGTTATAATCACGTTGGAAATCATCCTAACATCTGTAGATAACTTTTGGGACAATTGATTGTTAGTTTGGTGAAGGATCATGGATGTTGTTTAAAAGAAAAATGGTGATAAATGTTAAAACCCAACGAAGAAGACAACATGCTACTATTCAAATCGATTTGTGTTATTTCCCTTACTAAGCCCTTAAAATGTTATTTATATGTGGGGAAATTTTTGGGACATCCTTATAATATAATGAGGGATATATTTGATAGCATTTGGACTATGATAGGATTGTGACTTGGTGTTAATGAGAGAATTAAGGCGAGGATTAATCAGGATTATATTGAAAGGTAATTTATTCGAGATCACGAGGATGATTACAAGGATTTCAATTGGATGTATTATAAAAACAAGTAGAGTAAGAATGAATTAACTACTGAATTAACCCAAAGGAGTAACTAGGGCCCATCGAATTGAGAATATTACTCGGGAGTTCACGATTGAGGGTTATAATCGTAAACTGATAAGTACGATAAGTATTCGATATATATATACATATATACTACGTACGAATGATAATTATAGGTTGAGTGTACACCTATATGGACTATATTATAGATTGATTAAATATCTATACCGATTATATTATAGGTGGAGTGTATACCTACATGGATAATATTTATAGGTTGTGTATATACCTATACGAATTATATCTATAGGTTGTGTGTATACCGATACGAATTATATTTATAGGTTCGGTGTATGCCTATATGAGACATATGGGTAGGTTGTGTGTATGCCTATTATATGCTTTCTTATATGTGTGAACATACCTACGCCGCCTGTTATCCGGAGGTTTTCGTGCAGAGGGTGATCCCACCTTGACGATTCCAGTGAGGTCTGGATTTATGCCCCAGAACATGGAACTTAGGGTGGCTCACTATGTGTGTGTATTAGTGTGGTTGGTGTGTCGTTTGGGTACGTTATGTATGTGCATGTTCACCTCTATTGTGTGTTGATTTATTTTGGGCTCGAGGAGACATGTCGAACCATTTTTCCTTGATTGGGAACGAGAGGTACATGAACTTGATAGAAGAGTATGCAGACTCGCACCGCGGTTCTTATCCCGGGAATACTGGAGTTATGTATATGTGAGTTATTTATACATACATGTGTATTATCCTACTTGTGTGTGAATGTAGTAGTTGTAGATAACACATATATAAATGTGATGTAATTAAGAGATATTATATCTAGTGTGTGATGGCAATAAAGTTAGATAGCATATATTTAAAAGATGAATTAAGTAGGGTAACTTAATGAAATGATTTAATGATAACATAATTGAGGTGTTAATTATGGTTAATAGTAACATTTGAAAATGTTATTTACTAAGGTTACGATAGCGTACTATATGGACGGTACGAGAGAAGTTAAAGAGATATTTAAATAAGGACTTAATGGGTAGCGTACTGTATAGGCGTTACGGGAGATTCAAACTCTTTAGTGGATAGTTAGTCATTGATGAGGCCTAGTTGGGTTGGGTAGCATAGCTAGGTAGGGGACGTTAGTCTTACACATTACTTGAGAGGTGAGGAACTCAAAGGAGTATACGTTGAACTAACATGTGTAATCAATAACTGATTTTAAATTATGTTAAATACTTGCTAAATATTTTCAAAAGGTGAAGAAGCTGGAACCCCCGGATGGTGATTTTCTCAATTAAAATCAAAGTCAATTTCCTTTTATGTAAAAACGATGAATGATGCGGAAGCGTATATAAGTGATGGTTCAACAAATAAACAAAGACAAATTTTAATTTCTTCAAAACAAATTAACATAAGTTAATCCAAGTCCTAGAATATGCCTAAGTCATATTTATCAATATTAGCAAATTAGGTGAAACCAAATTTAGCAAAAGACTTGAATTAATTAAACATTACTCAATATTTAATATAAGTCCCAAATTAAATGAGTGTGATAGATTAAACTGAATTTTATCTTGAATTATGCTAAGCATGCGTTCTACGTTATTAAGAAAGATAAAATAAACAATATCACACTACGCCGCGATGTACGAGGAAAAACCCAAGACGGGAAACAACCTCGGACGGCCCTAGCCACAAGTCCACTAGATATGGAATTACAATTACAAGACAGATAGACTTACAACGACTGACTCGATCCCGCTCAAGCCTTGACGCTTCTTCTCGTAGACACCTCTTCCTAGCTGACAACCTCGGAACACCACCGCGACCTCGGAATCCACCGATGGGGCTTTCTATGGTCACCGTCACCCGTACATGGAGCCTTTCTCCAAGTGGGTAGAATCGCAACAAAAATGTCTTCTTCTTCGATGGATGTAGAAGCAAACCAAAACTTCTCTTCTTGAATTCGGTAGAGATAAACCGGTGCCAAAACTCCAAGCAATTTAATATGTAATAAGAACTTGGACTAAACACAATTGGGTGTAAACTAGAGTGTGAAGGATTTTCTCTTTGAAAAATTAACACTCAAAACATGAACATTTTCCTAAACCATTTTTGCTCTCAAACTCTCTCTAAGAGATAAACTAAGTTGGAAAAGTTATGAAAATGTTGGTTTGGAAAATGTGATTCCCGCACTTCATGAAGTTTGAAAAAGTTGGTTAAAAACCAAGTGGGGAAGTGGGTGAAAAACTGCCAAAAACTGTTCCCGCCTGACAGTTCGTTCGAACGACATTTTGTTCGAACGAAGTCTCATTCGAACGATACTTCTAACGAGGCTCCAGTATGGACTCGTTAGAAGCTCGTTGGAAATCTCGTTAGAACGAGAATCTCGTTCGAACGACATTTCTAACGACAGACCAGTATGCCTTAGTGGGAACTCGTTGGCAGATTCGTTCGAACGACATCTGGTTCGAACGAAAAAACTCGTTCGAACGACATATCTAACGAACGACCAGAAAGATTGAAAAATTCGATTTTGGCCCAGAAAACTTTATGAACTTAATTTAAAGTCTTATATAATTTCTTTCTTAAAACAAAACGCAGTTTTTATTAAACCTAACACCCAATAAACTTTGTTCCAAGCTCCTATATAAATATAATTGCATTCATACCTTGGGAGCATGGAACTATGATTGATGACGTAGAAACGAGGCACACAAACCGGCATTTTGATGAAGCTTTATACTCTTTGCCGCTACGTCTTCAACAAACACTTCATAGGCTTGAGAATATTACAGTTTAAATATTATCCTATGAATAAATGTTTTTGTCCGGAATTGAGCCAAAACTATATATGGACTCAATTGGAAATTTGTGTCCTTACAAAAGGTTTTCTTTGGCTATTCCGGGACAAAAACCAAACCAAACAAAAATCCTAAAGGGCCGTCAAGCTCACTAGACTCAAAACATAACCCACCCAAACTTGACTCAACCCAAGGATCCAACGCTTTTCCATTGACATATGCCGCTTTAGAAGAATTCCTGCACACTTAAGCAAACTCATCAAATGCATAGGGAATATCAAAGTATTAAATGCAATTAATTAATTACTCCCCCTAAATTAATTCTCCCCTTTATCAAACACATGACCTACTTAGAAAGACGTCTCCCCCTAAGATAAATCACCCTCAAACTAAGATACGATAATAATAGGATTAGATACCATTTCTCCCCCTATCATCATTCTCCCCCTTTTTTGTTCAGGAATAGGCAAAGGATAAAGAACTAATAAACAACATGTTGAAGCGTAAAGTGATAAGACATGAAAGCATATGGGCAATAAAAGCAAGGCAAAGACAAACAAATATCATATATATATACATTAGAAATATACCAATAGAGTACTTGCATATATATAGATATAAACACACATATAACACAAAATACAATTAGTTTGCACACTCGTATGGCAAAAATGTGTCATATGGAAACGGAAGTGTAGGGGTGTGAACTAGCAACAATTAAATTTAGACCCAAACACTTAATAAACATTCACGGAGTTCTCATTTGATTGCAAACTTTATTACATTTAAATATAACCTCATGTGACAATATAAAGATTGAACTCAATGAACAAACATACACAATGCATACAAGCCTAGCATGATGATGATTCTACAAACCAAATAGAGTCATGACATTAAAGACAACTAGGATAAATGGACATTGTGCAAACCGTTGATATACCATCCAATTCTCCCTCAATGAGCATATATATTCGTTTGCTTTTGAATGAATATATCAAACAAACATTGGCCATGGCAATTGATTTCTTTTTAATGCCAAATATTCTGTTTTTAGGCCTTTGGATCACGTATTTCTTTTAGATCCAATAAACGGTGGCTTACTATCGCAAAGGATCACTTAGTCCTTTCGGAGCCCTTCCCCGTGCATATTTATTTATCATGTTTTCATTTTCACACAAATCTCACATGAAACGGATTTTGACATGCACTAATCCTCCTAGGTCATAGATATGTAGATGACTAGATTGGTAGGAGAACACCTCAAAGAGCTCAAATATAACATGTGTCATTAAGATTTCAAAAGAGCTCGTGCATGTGTGAAAAGAGGCATATAAAAATAGAATCCATTTAAACAACACAAAATCCAACTCCTCCATATAAAGCATGGTAAAGAACATTTTAAGGATTGAAAATCTAAACCAAAAGTTTTAGCCATGTGGGAGCGTAAAAGATGGGATTCAAACACAAATATATGCCACTTAAAGTGTGTCAAACTAAAATACACACAAAAAATCTTTTTGAGTTTTTAACATTTTTAATCAAAAATAGATATTTACTCAAAAGGACAAACAAAAATCATTTGTATTTTTCATTAAGCTTAAATGAAATAAATAAAACACAAATGATAAACAAAAATCTGTTTATATTATGCAGTCAATTCAAGCAAAAATATAATACAAAAAGATAAACAAGTCAAAATATCTAGTATGTGATATGAAATAATGCAATGACTAGAAAATGACTAAACAAGCATACATTTTAGCATGTGAATATAGCATGAAGTACAAAAGCTAAAGTATGCAAATACTAACACATTCGTCCTTTAGATTAAGCAAGGGAGGAAGCATGTGAAAGTAAATGAGAATCACAAATCCTATTTTGCAAGACAACCAAGTCGGATTTCCTAACCCAAATTAATGAAGAATGACTATCTTGGGGTGTTGGAACGTTAACTACTGTGGTTTCTTTACTATGGGATTTTCTAGAAATTCGTTTAAGATCAAAACAAAATTTCCTAAGATGACCTTTTCGACCACAATGTGTACAAGCAAGAGCATGTCGAAAAGATTGACCGAAGGAGTGATCATTAAATGCATTCTTAGTAGATTCTCCTAAAATAGTGGTTTTGGCATTATGAGAAAATTCATTACAAGTATTGAAGCCTAAACCACAAGTGTCATTTTTAATTTGGATCGTTCCTAACATTTTATCTAGTTTTTCCGAACGACACTCCAAATCAAATTTGACATTACTAGAGTCTTTTAATTTATCTTGCAATTCCAAAATATTAGACTCTAATAAAACAGTTCGCTCTTCAAAAGCAAGAAGCTCCTTTTTCAAGGATTCCATTAAACCCCTAAGGCTATCTCTCTCGCCTTCTACGTATTCTAGCTTCTCTCGAAGAGTACTCTCACGTGTCCTAAGGTCTTCTATTAAATCATTTTCATCAACGACCTTGACACTCTCTCTTAAACTAGCTTCTAACTTCAAATTAGCTCTTTTCAATTTAATAGATTCGGTATACAATTCTTGAAAAGCATTTTGAAGTTCACTCATAGCAACCTCATCTTCATTTTCACTCTCTCTTTCGTCTTCACTCTCACTATCATCAAAAATAAGAGAATCATGTACAATGACCTTGGAAGTGGCATGTGCTATTGTTTCATCAATCGATGAGTTCTGACTATCACTCACATGACTAGCCATAAAAGCCACAAAATTTTTCTTAGTGGGGGAATCGAGCTTTTCTTCCTTATCACTATCACTAAGGGTTGCATTATATGAAATGGGTCGCTTACCATCTTTCTTTAGTTTAGTGGGGCACTCATAAGCCCTATGGCCATAACCTTCACAACCAAAACACTTATCAGACTCGTCCCTATCTAAATTGTCATTGCTAGGTTTAGGGATCTTCTCGGCTTTAGAAATCTTCTCGCTTTTATCATGTTTAGAAGTATCAAATTTCTTAAGATCATTTTTAAATTTATCTTTGTTAAATTTAAGAAATTTTCTAAATTTACGAGCAAACAAAGCCATGTCTTCCGAGTCACTTTCACTATCGCTCTCTACTACTTGTTTGACCTCTTTTCGGGCTTTTAAAGCAACACTCTTTTCAATTTTCTTTTCAGTTTTAGAGGGAAACATATCTAGTTCAGAGGTTTGTAAATCACCTACAATCTCTTCTAATTTCGTAGAGGCTAAAGTGGGTAAAGAATTTAAAACGGTCACTTTAGGAATAAATCTATCGGGTAGGGACCTTAAAATTTTCTTTACAACACGGTCGTCAGGTATTTTCTCTCCCAAGTTAAAAGATGAATTAACGATATCAGAAAGTCTAGCATAAAATTTATCAAAAGTTTCTTTTTCATCCATTTTGATAGTTTCAAATTGAGTGGTGAGGTTTTGGAGTTTTGAAGCTTTAACGACACTAGTTCCTTCATGAGTTAATTGTAAAATATCCCAAGCTTCTTTAGCGGTTTCACACGTCATAATACGTCAGAATTCATCCGGTGCGACAGCGCTAAATAAGGCATTTAAACCTCGGGAATTAAAGTTAGCAAGTTTAAACTCATTTTCAGTCCATCTATCGGCGGGTTTGATAACACGTTAATTTTCAACTAAGTAAGTTGGTGGGGAGTACCCGGTAACAACAGACATCCAAACTCTCTCGTCGATAGATTTTAGTGTCGATCTCATTCGCGCTTTCCAATACGCGTAGTTTGAACCATCGAAAATAGGAAATTTTGAAAATGGGGAAAAATCCATTTTAGCCAAAAAAAATTATTTAAAAAGATCGTTAACGAAATAATTTATCGCTTTGGCTCTGATACCAATTTGAAGAAGCTGGAACCCTCGAATGGTGATTTTCTCAATTAAAATCAAAGTCAATTTCTTTTTATGTAAAAACGATGAATGATGCGGAAGCGTATATAAGTGATGGTTCAACAAATAAACAAAGCCAAATTTTAATTTCTTCAAAACAAATTAACATAAGTTAATCCAAGTCCTAGAATATGCCTAAGTCATATTTATCAATATTAGAAAATTAGGTGAAACCAAATTTAGCAAAAGACTTGAATTAATTAAACATTACTCAATATTTAATATAAGTCCCAAATTAAATGAGTGTGATAGATTAAACTGAATTTTATCTTGAATTATGCTAAGCATGCGTTCCACGTTATTAAGCAAGATAAAATAAACAATATCACACTACGCCGCGATGTACGAGGAAAAACCCAAGACGGGAAACAACCTCGGACGGCCCTAGCCACAAGTCCACTAGATATGGAATTACAATTACAAGACAGATAGACTTACAACGACTGACTCGATCCCTCTCAAGCCTCGACGCTTCTTCTCGTAGACACCTCTTCCTAGCTGACAACCTCGGAACACCACCGCGATCTCGGAATCCACCGATGGGGCTTTCTATGGTCACCGTCACCCGTACATGGAGCCTTTCTCCAAGTGGGTAGAATCGCAACAAAAATGTCTTCTTCTTTGATGGATGTAGAAGCAAACCAAAACTTCTCTTCTTGAATTCGGTAGAGATAAACCGGTGCCAAAACTCCAAGCAATTTAATATGTAAATAAGAACTTGGACTAAACACAATTGGGTGTAAACTAGAGTGTGAAGGATTTTCTCTTTGAAAAATTAACACTCAAAATATGAACATTTTCCTAAACCATTTTTGCTCTCAAACTCTCTCTAAGAGATAAACTAAGTTGGAAAAGTTATGAAAATGTTGGTTTGGAAAATGTGATTCCCGCACTTCATGAAGTCTGAAAAAGTTGGTTAAAAACCAAGTGGGGAAGTGGGTGAAAAACTGCCAAAAACTGCCAAAAACTGTTCCCGCCTAACAGTTCGTTCGAACGACATTTCGTTCGAACGAAGTCTCATTCGAACGATACTTCTAACGAGGCTCCAGTATGGACTCGTTAGAAGCTCGTTGGAAATCTCGTTAGAACGAGAATCTCGTTCGAATGACATTTCTAACGACAGACCAGTATGCCTTAGTGGGAACTCGTTGGCAGATTCGTTCAAACGACATCTGGTTCGAAAGAAAAAACTCGTTCGAACGACATATCTAACGAACGACCAGAAAGATTGAAAAATTCGATTTTGGCCCAGAAAACTTTATGAACTTAATTTAAAGTCTTATATAATTTCTTTCTTAAAACAAAACGCAGTTTTTATTAAACCTAACACCCAATAAACTTTGTTCCAAGCTCCTATATAAATATAATTGCATTCATACCTTGGGAGCATGGAACTATGATTGATGACGTAGAAACGAGGCCACAAACCGGCATTTTGATGAAGCTTTATACTCTTTGCCGCTACGTCTTCAACAAACACTTCATAGGCTTGAGAATATTACAGTTTAAATATTATCCTATGAATAAATGTTTTTGTCCGGAATTGAGCCAAAACTATATATGGACTCAATTGGAAATTTGTGTCCTTACAAAAGGTTTTCTTGGGCTCTGACCCATCTTGAAAAATATTTTCAAAACCTTTTAGGTGTCCAGCCACAGGGACGCCAGGCTTAAAGATCTATTCTAGGGATGCGAAGCTGCAGCACTTGTGGATGTTTGCATGATTTGGATTAGACGCTTCAGTCACTTCATTCCTAAAGTAGGAGGCAGTTCAGTTATTCCATTTGGTCATGTCTCCCCTTCAGTTAGTTTATTTTATTTAGTTTATTAGATTTTGTATTTGTGGACTCAGTTTAGTTCATTAGATATTTAGTTGGACTTTTGTATTGTGAACCGATGGTTTAGTCGGTACTACTTAAGTCAGTTATTTATCTTGTAATTGGTTCTGATTTTTTATTATTGCGTGAATGGCTTGGTTATTGTATTTGTTCCGCATATTGTTGTTGTTGGTTAATAAAAAGATAAAATTTTGCAGTGGCTTTCTGAATACTAGGTCGTTAGTCAACTTTTAATTTTTTTTAATAGTGATGCTAAGAATGAACCAGATTAGATTCCTGTTTTATTTTATAAAGGATCGATCACCCGGTATTTAAATGGGCGGGGTCTCACAGATTTTATCTAAGCAACAAGTTATAGTGTCATTTGGATATGTGCGACTTTTCACGTTTCAGCATAATGTTCTTTGATGTAGATTCCTATTATAAGATTGTTGTATTCTCCTACTTATGAGACCTAGGTTCTTCTACTACTAAATATAGTTGGTGTGATTCACCTACGAGTTCGGTGGGGCTTCGTAAACCAAACGATATAGGACAACCAGCGAGGGCCATTAGAAGGATTGTAGGAGGAGAGGCTTATCAGAAGACATAGAGTATTCTGGAAATTGTGATCGTGATAGAAGTCGGCATGATTATTTTTCAGGCAAGTGATAATAGGATAATCACTCATGAACAGTAGTTTCCCCAAGCACAGTCGTAGATAACGGTGGTACAATATCAAACTCACCAAGCATAGTTGGCAAGGGGTGGGGAAGTTGGAAGGAAGCTTTTGAAGATCCATCAATAAAGATGCAGGGAAGAGAGGAAGTGAGATAGGACAATGGAAGGAGATAATCCAATGACAATTTTGTTGGGTGGAGTGCAATAACACCTAGGAGTAAATTTTGGGCAAAATTTTTAGCTCGTAGGAACAACATAAAGTGATGAGAATCAGTCACCACATATGAAGAAGTATATGTAGATTTAAACGAGGAATTTGGGTGAGATTTGATCGTAAGATCTTCCATCTGCTGTTCAACAGATATGCGAATGGAGTTTTGAAACTTATCACAAGTGGGCCACATAGAGACCGATCGTGAGAGAGAAGTGGACTTGTTTAGTTAACTTCATACCCAACGAAGGGGATACGGAGAATAAAAGGGTCTTTAAGTTGATAATAGATTCATGGGTAGAATATACAAGCATATATGGGAAATTTGTCTAGGATGACTAGTGTCGATGTCATTAAGGTCGTACATCAACAAGTTTATATTAATGCTTTCGTGAGAAGGGAGCCAAGAGAGTTGGAGAATCTAGCCGACGAGCAATATTGGATTTAATGGTGCTAGTGAAGCACCACGGGAGGTTATAACCAGTAGAGGTCCCATTTAAATGATTTAGATCATTGGAAGTCCTACCAAGTAACGATTGATCTAGTCAGGGCCGTTAAGACCAGCATCGAGTTCTATTGGGATAAAAGAGCAAAGGGGACAATGGGGATAACAATTGGGGCCAAGACTACCAGGTCCAAGAGATGAACACCTTGGCATGGCCAGTGGGGCTAGAGACAAAGGGGATGGTACACTAAGGTGTCCTATTTATGAGAGTAGGGACACCAATATTAAACTTGTCCACAACAAAAAGTGAGACAAGTCAGACTGGGAAGGTAGATGGGAACGGAGCCAGTATAGCACAACTACAGCCGCAGGAGTGAGACTTACAGCAAGGGAATAGGACTAAGGGATTTAAGTCTGAAGGTTACCAACTCGAGAGTGGTGAAACCAGGTAGGATCAGCAGGGTCCTCAGTAATCATAGCATCCCGTTCCTCAGGGCCGCCAGGGCTAAGTGAATGGCGGGGGAGGCCAGCAGGGCCAGGACCAAAAGCAAAAGAGTTTCTCTAACATTTGTCATAATTGTGGAGAGATGGACCACAGGAAGAAGTATTTCCCAAAGTGAATCAAGGGGTAACTACAGGATGAGATCCTAAATATACAACCATTACAGTAGATCACGGGTCAGTTTCGACGTGAGAGTTATGCTCAGGAACCCGTTTACCAGGCAAGATAGATGGAAAATGGAGATAAAAAAATTGTTTTATTCTTATGAGTATAGGATAAGTTCGAGTGACATGGATGCGTCACAATATATGATTATTTAACACTTAAATTAGCGAGCGAGCCGGATTTAGTGGGTGCATTGGCAGTGTCCACCTTATCAAGTGTATATTTATCGTTGGGTAGAGAGTCTTTCGTGTTCCTGCGGTGGAGCGGGTGTATACACTAGGAGGATGTTTATATTGTGTAATTAGTTTTATTACTTTGAAGGGTTAGGAAATTAGAGTTTATTATGTTCACGTGTAGTGACTGGATACAAAAGGTTTGAGCGGTAATAGATTGTGTGATAAGGCTATCATGCGTGTTATTCCACAGTAAGATATATTATTTTTACGAGGCATTACCTAAAAGAGGGTTGAGCCTATATATATGCAAATGGTATGGTATCATAGAATTCAGTGAGTATATTGTCTTGTTATATTTGATCCCGGTGAGTAGGGAAGTTTACTGATCTGATTCAGGGTACCATGTGTTCTTTATTGAGCGGAGAGATATAGCTCGTAATTTATATAGTGATAAGAACTTGAAATAGAGAGAGCGCCATGTTGTATGTCGTCTTTAGTGACATGAGATTGGATAGTAGACTTTTTATGTAAGAAAATAGGAATTCAGGGGTACATGTTATGGGCTAAAGGTCTAAAGGATCTCGACGATCGACAATGTTAGTTAATAGTGTATCGAGGATCGTTCATTATTTGAATTTAAATTTGCAAGACATTCAACGCATGAAATTTAGTGAATGTCAGGAGATGGGAAATGTTTGGCCTTTAGGATATGGGTTTAGTAACTTAGTTATTATACGTGTGTGTAGTTTTAACTAAGAAATGATAGTTATATTAGGATTTAAGTCTAGTAGAGCCATATTATGTTGATGTCAGAATAATTAAGTTGCGATTAGTAGGGTGGTTGAGTGTAACCTTATTATATGGTCATGACTAGTATCCAAGGCTCAATCTAAAATAAGTATATGATGTTTAGTTGATTGGTGTAGAAATGCATGGGACATAGGGTGAGTTGGAATTTTCAGTATCATTCACAAGGAGACGATGTGGAAACGAATTAAATAAACATAGATGCATGGGTAAATTAAAAGCAAAACCAAAACGAACCAGAACGAGACAAAGAGAATGTTGTTGCATTGTGAGCAAGGCGTGTCACCAGAAATCGAAGAGTAGATGGAAATGGGTGATTATAGTGTTGAAAAGTACAAGGAATGTGAATTTTAGATTTTTGAGGATAATCATGAACTACTCTAGGCGGAGGAGAAAAATGACGAGAGCGACGTCTTAACCAACTGTAGATGTAAAAGTTTGATGTGAATAGTCAATCGAGATTACAGATATCTCCCACGAAGGGAGTATATGATTTAAAATGGGGAAGTTGATATCTAGGTAAGAGGGGACAATTCCCAGGATAACGAAGGGTATGCCTGTTAGAATATTGTCCCAAATCGTGTTGAAATATTCTTGGGAGAAGGGCAACTGGTTTAGTAGGAGCTAAGGTAAAACGGTAAGGAAATGAAGAAATGCTTCAAAGTAAAGTGATTAGGGCAGATTGATCACTAGTTCACATGGTAGAGTATAGATAGTCGGAATGAGGAGTACCACTAGTGAAGGGGTACCGGGAACGAAAAAATGTTTTAAATTTTAGAAAGGTGTGGATACCATGCGAGAAAGTAGCTGAGACTATTAGTACTAAGATTATCCTAATTTCGAGGACAAAATTACTTTTTTAGGGGCGAAGTATGTAACACCCCGTAATTTTTAATGATTTTTAAATGGAGAATAATTAAAGTAAAATGGGAAATTAATTCGAATTAAAATAAATATTAATTAGCATGATATGGGTTGATATTTATTTGTATCAATTATACTGAGTTTTACTTAGTGAATGAGTAATAAATTAGTAAGAATGCATTATGGTTGTCCTGAGTGAGAAATACGGCGGCTACGGAAATTTAATCGGGACGCTCATGTGAGTTATGTTGGAACTTAAAAGGTACGAAATAAAATGTAAATTATTTATGGGTCATTCAAATAGTCATTTCGAGTGTTCTAGTGTGTCCGAAAGGGTTGAAATAGTTAGAAAAGTGTACCCAGGGGTATTATTTGTGTCCCGAGGAAATTTTAGACTAAATCGCCACCGTATAAGGGCATTTTAATCACTTGGTAGCCTAGGGTTAATAGAGGTACGAATTTTCAAAGGTTTTCTCAGCTAGTAGATGGGAGAGGCTAGCGTTAATAGGTTAGAAAGCCATTGAAGGTCATTAGAAAAGGAAGAGAGAGCATTCTTGGAGATTTGAAGAGGATCCTTGAAGCGTTCTTCATTGTTCTTGCACCCCATCCTCATTGGAGGGTGGATTAGAAGATAAGACAATCAATCCATCATCTTAATCATGAAATCATATCATACTCATAAGAGGCAAGTGTTTATTCCAATTTATTTTGAAGTTACAATACCCATGTGGTGTAGGATTTTACATTTGATGATTTTAAATGAAGTTATTAGAAAATTGGTGAATTAAACATATAATTTTGGGTAGGATTACATGTTGATTGATCCATGTAAGTAGAGGATATGAAACTAGATGATATGTGATGATTTAAATGAGAAAAATCTGGGTTTTATGTTGAGTATGAATGAAGAACATGAAAATTTAAGGTTTTGATGAATAAATGATTCGATCCATTTTTGAATAGAAATCATAGTGTTTTGATCACGTTGGAAATCATTCTATTGGTGAAGGATCATGGATGTTTTGTAAAAGAAAAATGGTGAAAAATGCTAAAACCCAAAGAATAATACAACCTGCTATAGTTCGAATCGATTCAGCCCAAGGGCGAATCCATTTGGCAAGGAGAATCTATTTGGCCCTAGGGCGAATCGATTCATTTTGCCCAGATCTGTGTTATTTCCCCTATTAAGCCCTGAAAATGTGGTTTGAATTTGGTTCTAATCAACCCTAGACTAATATAATTGAAGCGTTAACTAAAATAAAGCAAGATAGATACTTGCCTAGAAATCTTTGTTTCTGATTTGTGGAAGAAATTGGTGCGGTTGTGTTCCTCGTCGCGCAATCTACAATATGGCGGTGACGGCGATGCGAATGATGGAGTTTTTGTCCTAGAACTCCTTGGAAAGCTTCTACACTTCTTCTCCAATGGTCGTTCTTTGTTTTTTATTATGTTAACCCTAGAAGACAACCCCTGACATCTGATATAACCTTAGAAAATTCGTGGGTTTCCATGCCCAAAACTACAAAATGTCTAAAACGCCCTCCCGGGATGCTAATTAGGCCTAAAAATGCCCCGAGACCCAAACTAAACCCCCGGATACGTTATTTTGACTATCTCGGCCCTTCGGACACATTGACACACCCAAAATGACCATACGGGTGACTTATAATTTATTCATTTTTAATAATGCGAATTTAATCCCGACACGAGACAGGCGTGTCCCGATAAAATTTCCAAAATTATCAAATTAGATTCTCGTGATAATTTTAATAAATTTAATTACACATCTTAATTTACCCATAAAGTAATTTACAATAAAATTCTAATAATTACTAACTCTCATCACGCTAGTAAATATTTTAAAGAATTTTTGGATTAATATTAAATTAATATCTCTAATTAACTTTAATAAATCCCCAAATTTAAAGGTTATAAAAATACGGGGTATTACATTTAGATTTTCAATTATCCCTATAAGGTTATCTCGCTCCCCCTAAATATGAGCAAACTTTTTTTCTAAGAGTCTTCTCACGTGCCATAAAATCATTAATCAAACTATTTTTAACAACGACACATACCCTAGAATTTGTCAAATCCTCCAACTCTTTTTATAAAATAACGAATCTCTAATCACTCTCTTCCTTGGCCACAATTAGAGATATAAGGTTATCATACGAATTCGTAAACATCACATGAATGATATCTCTTTATATTTGAAACATTTGCAAATATTCAATCATATTTTTAAAAAGAGAATGTTCTTCTTCAAGAATTTCAATACGTTTTGCAAACTTCAAGTTCAAAAGATTTAATTTGTCAAAACTTTGTGAATGCATCGAAAGAAAAAAAAAATAAGAGAGATAAGCAAATACCACTACCAAAATAACACAAAGCAAGGATCTACACAATAAAATAGTGTTTGTAGCTTCTCTTGCAAATTTCGATCAAGCTCAATTAGCGACCCAAGGTGGGTCTAGGTGAGTCTTCTGACATTCCCATTGTTTTACCTGATTCAATTCTTAGAGTACGAAAAGACAGGGGTGATTTTCCCCATTCTAATATTGAGTTCAAAACATGTGGGGGCACCACGGAAGAATGGGGTCTCTAGGTGAATCATGTCTTGTCCACTCCCTCACATAGAGCCATTATTGAGTTCCTTGGTCTTCTGACTACTATTAACAGTCTCAAAGCTTACTCAATTGCCAAACATGAGCGAGCTATTACTTTGTTGGCTTCTCGTTGGAGCAAGGATTCTCACACCTTTGTTATTGGTTGGGATGAGTTTACTATTACCTTAGAAGATATTTGCGAGTTACTCGCTCTGACTTACTTAAGTAGTCATATCCTTAATCATGGTTTTGAGGATGAGGTTAAGGAGCAGATGGTGGGAGAGATTCACTCCGCTTTGGGTGAGTGTTCGAAGTACGTAGCCATCATTATTGACTCGGAACACCAAGCAATCATTCACTAAATGGAAAAGGTATTCGTTTAAGGAGTTCGAGCATCTACCCAAGGCAGAGAGCTCAGGTAGGGCCTTGAAGAGTTAGGAGGGCCCAAAAATTAACTCCCCCTCACACTTAGCAGAATTTTTGTCACTTTTCTGAGTAGATTTCTTCTCCCTGGGAGGCCAGATAACTCTTCTCGTGAGCTTTTATTCAAACTTTATGTGAGGCTTGCTCGAGGGAGGGTAGTCCCCCTCACAGCTTTAACTTTGGGATCTTTATATACTTGGCTAGATAGCGCTGGTCGTTATGACACTATCAACTTTGCCAACACTTTTATCATCATGTCATTCTTGTTTGATAGATTCCCCAACTTTGCCCCGGAGGCTAGGTCCTACCACAACGGAGTTGCTCGTGCTGCAAGGTGGCACAAGAAGACTCCTAAGACTCCCCTGGGGCCTTTGATAGATAACATTGATGAGTTTCCTTCAAGACTTACGGCAAGACTGTGGGAGGTATCTTTTCTTGGCATTCTTTCTCTACTACTGGGGGCATTTTCTACTGCCATGTTGATACGGAGTTTGTTCCTTCACGCCCCCATATTTTTGTGATCATTATGCTTCTTCATTGCACTTTGCCCTCACTGATGGAGTTGGGTTAAGGTATGGAGTTCAACCACTCTGAGAGAGTGAGGAGATAATTTTTCTATGACCGGGGGTTTCATACTCCCACTTATCTTTGAGTACATCCCCTTCCCAGTTACATCTTGAGGCTTTTACCAATTTTAGTTTTGAGCGGGTAGCTAGCATAGTAGGTCATTTGGGCAACTTGTTTGTGCCTTCTAGTGATTACCTACCTTGTTATTTGCATTCTTGGTTTACTCTTTGGCAGAGACAAGTCCACCCGATTCAAAATTGCATAAAGGAGGTTCCTCGTGAAGCTATTTACACAAAGATTCCTAACAATGACAGATACTTGGGCAAAAGGACCCAAAGGTCGGTATGACATCGGAGCACCATCCTTAAGTCTCCTTTTGAGCATCAGACTCCAGTCCTGGTGAAGCTTCTGCTCGATAAGTCTATCTATTCCAAACAACTTGAGCCCTAACCTGCTAAACCCAAGGCGAAAGGCAAGTCAAGAGCTCCTGCTTTCTCAAAGAGGAAGCATCCCGATGTGGATGTTTCTAGCATCATACCAGCTACCATTGCAACTTTCGTTGCAATCATTATGTCCCATGTCCCCCCCCCCCCCCCCCCGCCAGTAAGGACTAGGGCGAGCAAGAAGAAGCAAAAGACTAATGTAGGGGCCTCTGCCCCTTTTCCTGCACCGGACCAAGGATCTTACACTAACGACCTTGGGGTTCAGGAGACGTACAAGACTCTACAAGAGCAGGGATATGAGGCCCTTAGGTTATCTACTAAGGGTGCTGCTGTTACTTCTATTCCCGTATGTGAAGGTACTACAACCCATTCCCTTTTACTTTGCGAAGTTGACTTTCGCGGGGTCTCATTTTTTGGTTCCCCTTCTCTATCATTTGAAGAGGAACTAGTCGATTATAGAAGCACTCCCTCCTATGATGATAACAGTTCTTCTTCGAATGATATGAGAGTCACTGACGGATCATACACAAATATTAAGTATTTCATCCGTCGAACCTATGAATTTTAGCCCCCTCGGGTGCCTTAATCTCTATATTTCAGCTCGTTAACCAGACAACCTTGGTTTATAATGTTAACATGATATATGAGGTATAATTAGGCTTTTGTAGGTATTTAGGTAATAAGAATGGAGTTCGAACGCATTCCGCTCAATTTTCATACGCGATCGCACATTCAAGGGAAATTTAGTCAATTCACATTTTGGGCAACCCATCATCTTCACGGAAGTTGTATTCCTCCTCGCAAGCTTCGCGTGGCCACGAACGGTGCATGATTCTGATTCAGAATGGAGAAGTTACGGCGATTTCAGCGGACGAGTAATGCAAACAACCAAAATATCATGCAGCTTGGTTGATACCTGCTTAATCAATCTATCGATCAAAAGGATCGATTGATCGATCCTTCGAGATAGTGGGTTAATTTATTCACCATCGATCGATCAACGGTTTGGGTCGATCGATCGATCCCCTATTTTCAGGAGATATTTTGCCTTATATTTTTCTTTTCTTTTTCTTTTCCCACTTACTATATAAAGCATTTTTGTTGTAATAATCAGATATTAAGGTTTAGAATAGATTTTAGATTAGAATAGCTTAAGGTTTGGGGGATTTGAAGAGTTCTTCTTTGATTCTTCTTGGCTTGACAGCCGATTGGGTTGTAAGTTGCACTATTCATCTTCCTCTCCGTTAATATACTTGCTTTCCATTAATTCTTACTTTGAGAATTAGATTTACATGCTTTCTAATTTAGGTTTACATGCTTTGATTTAATTGGTTTATAGTGTAACTTTAACGCATTTATTCACCGCTTTCTTTACCGCGTTTTTACCATGCTTTCTAGTTAATTTAAATTAGGTTGTGTTTGAATGGAACTCACTCGAGTTGACGCGTTGCTTGGCTTTGGTGATGGTGTTTACGGGTTTATTTCGGGTGTGTTGTCCTAGTTATTGCGCCTAGAAGATTAAACGGGGTATATCATGTACGTCCCGTGCTTACGACCTTGCGTGCGCAATTTCCAGGATATTTACTGACGCCAAAATCTTATTAGGCTTTTATGCGGATTAAAGGGCATGAAAACCCTTGGTTCAATTAACTATCGAAACTAGATGCATTTGTAATAACTCGTTGACCCATGCATCCATTTTATACAAATTAACCCGTGTGAGGGATATTCGACGCAACCTATAGTTTTGCTCGCTTTCTTAATCTAGGTTAATTTCCTTCGCCTAGTTAAACATTTCCCTTTATGCATCTTTTCCTTTTTAGTTTTTAATCACCTTTTACACTTTTATTTCGGAGTATTAAATCATATAAATTCTAGCAACTCGTCCCTGTGGATTTTCGATACCCGACTTACCGCTGTACTTGCCTCACAAGTGTAGTCGTAATTTAGGTTTGTTTGTATTGAGTAAGAAAAATGAAAATAATAATCGTGCACCTTACACGCACATGCATTTCGCACTCGATCAAAATGGCATCGTTGTCGGGGATGTTTTGATTTAGATTGTAATTGTCTTATTGGTTCGTAGTATTCTTTCTTTTGTATTTGTATTCTTTGTTTTAACCTTTTTTACAGGACTTCTACATTTGAGCGCGTAGAAACGCTTGAATTTTCCCCATCGCACATTGCTTTGTGTCATTTGCCCTCTAGAGCCTTTGTTGGGGTAAGCATGTCTTATTCTAATTTTTTTGGTAATCCTAATGATAATTCATAAAATTCTGGTAAACCATTGACTTTTGGTCAATACTTGCAATCCCAAAAAGTTGCAACATCTAAAATGACATTGGGTGAGTATTACGAAAGTCAAAGTTTGGATTACATCAATTTTGGGCGTGATCATTTTGATTATGGGTCGCAAGATCCTTATGATAAGAATTTTGAAACCAATTGTAATCATTTTCAAAATTCTTATGTTAATGATTTTGAGTGTAGTCCCGAGGACGATTTCCAAAACTCTCAATTCCAAGAATACGCTCCCTACACTATGACTTTTGGTGAGGGATTGTGCATGCTTGAAAATGAGAGGATTGAAAATCGTTAGCAGGAAGAAAATCGTTGTTGGGAACACGAGTTGGATTTACTATTTAAATCCTACGATGACTTTTGTTTGGAGACTTTTAAAGTCGAGGACCATTTTAAACCAAATGAGGTGCTTTTGCCTACTTTGGAACAAATCATTCTTGACTTGACCCATGGTATAGTAGAGAATGAAAATGAGGATGAAACGGGCCTAGTATCCATTTTCAAGCGATGATCACTCATCGCCTAAGATTGAATTTCTTTCATCCCCGTCGTTATTCTATATTGTTACACCAATTCTAGTACCCAATGAATCGGTTCAAAACTTTTTAGTTCCAAACCTTTTCACCGACGAGGAGTACTCGCTCGAGCTGCCTTCCATGACGGCATCTTTGCCCTCGTGTGCGCCGCCTCCCATTCCAACTTTAAAATACTTGGGAGATGATTCAATTTTTCTTGGCCCGCATGTGTATTTGTCGCTCGTCCTATCCAAATCCCCCATCCTCCCTCCTAAATTTGTAATTGGGGATGGTTCACTTTTACCGCCTTACCCATGCCTTCCGTCGTTTGAACGGAATTCCTATTTTCCGGGAGGCATGCATGTTCGGGAGGGTCCACCGTTGATCCGTCAAAGTCAAATTGTGTTTTGGATGCACCCTAAAAAATTCCTCCTCTTACTATATAGCTAATTAGACATCCTAAACCAAAGGGGCTTGCCCCAATGGTTACCACCAACCCTTGATTTGCAAGAGGTTGGGGGTTCAAGTCTAACCCCCTTACCCTCCCCCTCCCCAAGACTTGAACCTAAAAAGAAAAGAAAAAAAAATTAGACATCCTATATATAGGTTGTACAAAGTAACTTTTTCATTTTTTATTTAATCTTAATTTAGTCTAGTGTAATTAGTTAATCTCTTTTTATTTCTTTTTGTACGCTTGGTTCTAACTCTTTTCTAGATTCAACGGCCTTGAATTTGAGGAGACTATGTGCCCCGGCACACACTTGTTAAGAAAACGATGAAAAAAATTACAAAAACATTTTTTCTTTATTTTTCACACACTCATTCTCACGCATTTGCATTTGTTTTTCTTTTTTATTTTATTTTATTTTTCATTTTTTTATTGAACATGCGTGTGTGTCGCTCGTTGTATATACTTTTCATTTTTTTTTAGTATATGTGTAGGTATGTGCATACTTAGCCTAAGTCTATGTCATTTTATTTTATTTTATATTTTTATATACTTATACTTATATATACTATATATAAACTTATTTATAGTTATTTTTACCATTTACCCCCATAATTGCAATCCCCCCCCCCCCCCCCCTGCCCCATTTAAAAACTTGAGGCAATAGGCCCTTTACTGCTTGATCGATCGATCGATCGACAAGTTAAAGGCCGAGGTAGGTCAGTTTTTTCCCCTTTCTCCTCTATTCTTTTCCTCTCCTCTCTTCCCAATTTCGAGCCCTATTTTCCCCCACCACTTTTCTTTCAATTTTCAACCATTTTCTACGGTTTAAAGGTATAATTCTTCCTCTTTACTTGTCTTTTTGTAGATTTTGGTCTTGGTTTCCATGTTTCATCCGTGTTTGGACATGTTTGAGGGTTTGTGGTTGTCTCCCTGTTTTGTGTTGTTCAACTGTTTTTCTTGCCTAATATTGCTATATATCCAATCATGAACACATATGTTTTGTTGCATTGTTGTTGTGTTCAGGAATGGAGCTACTTTGTTGGTTCAAAATGGTATTTTTCACCCTCGTCGCACATTGCGCACGCCAAGTGTTCGCTAAAATTCCCAAAACAGTTTTCAATCCATTTTTTGTTGCACACTTGGGTGATTTTCACTCATTGTCGCATTCCGACAAATTTTATCGCAATGTTGAATTTTTTTCCCTCGGTTTTGCGCACGTGCACCCACCATTTCAACTTGTACACTAACTAACCATTAATTGGGCTTAAAATTTTTTTTTATTGCTTAATTATTGTTTTGTAGGTTGAAATGGCCGCGGTCAAGAAATACAAGTTCACTAGGTGCATGGCCTACCAGCGCTTCGAGGAGTTTCGTTGCGAGCAGGAGCGAGACTGGTTTCAGGCCTATTTTTAGACATCCTAGCGACCACTGGGTTATCATTTTTCCTAGACCCTTGATCATATACCACATGAGGCGTGGGTTTTATTGCACAGACAGGGATGGGAGCCCTTTCTCGCTACCAATGGGCGCGTTAATGAAGATCTTGCCCGTATGTTTTATAAGACATTGGTAAAGGTGAGGGGGCAGCGGCCTACTACATATGAGTCCATGGTCCGTAGAGTTCGGATACAGTACCGCCGTGTAGATTTGGCGGCTTTTATGGGTGTGCCAGACCCGGCGGCTCCTATCAGCTTTTTGGATGGGGATATGTTTGGTCGTGCGACGTTGATTGAGGCCCTTGCACCGGGCGAGGAATGGAAGAAAGGTGCATTCCATTCGGTCGCAATGGCGGATTTATCGAGACTTCTCCCCTACATCAATGTCCACTCATTCATGGTGACGAGCAACAGGTCAGAGGTTCGTCACAAGCACGCAGCATTTATCTACACTATGCTTCATAATTTGGGCGATATCAGTTTGCCCAACATTTTTTTGGAGACGATGTTGGCAATATCCAAGGAGATCGCCTGGAGGTATTCCTTTCCTTTTCCTGCCCTCGTCACGAGGATCTACACTTCTCACGGTTGCCCAGGGTATAATGCTGATCGCAAGCGTGAGCCACTAGGGCTTCTCACAAAGGACAACATCTCGAAGATGTTGACTCACGCTTGGCGGGAGCCGGGGAACAAAAGGCCGAGGGGAGAGACGACTGATATAGCAGAGGAAGAGGTAGAGATCAGAGGTATGGAGCAGGGTGAGGGTTCTCACCTGCCACACACTAATTTAGATGCCCGCTTTGAGGCATTTCAGGCAGTACAGAACCAATGCTGGGAGGAGACCCAACTCAGGTGGGCTAGATGGGAGTCCCGTCAGGACCAGCAGCAGTTAGAGCTCAGACAGCAGCAGGCCGATCTGCGACAGGATCGAGATGAGCACCGACAGGATAGAGCCGAGCAGAGGCGGGAGAGAGCGCAGCAGAGGCATGAGTACCGGATGATGCAGGCGATGATGCAAGGCCTTTACTTGCAGAGGCATGATTCAGACACACCGCTACCTCCTTATTTTAAGGATCCTTCTGATCCTAGTGGTTCCGTCCACTAGGCTACCACTGTGCTGGGTCATTTTGACATTTATGGGATGAATATTATGTTGTATTTTTATGTTGTATTTTTATTTTATTTTTATTTTTATTTCTTTCTTTTTAATAGTTGTAATGTATTAAGTTATTTTGTATGGAACTTATGAAATGAGCAATGAGAATGTAGTTTGAGGTTGTTTATTGGATTTTGATGTGTGTGACCTTCCATTTTATAAAATCAAAAAGTTCACCATCAATTTATCTAGTATTTACACTTCATCCCCTCTATATTGTTGTGACTTGTGACATAGATTCTTTTAACTTAATACATCGGTATATATTCTTCCCATTCTTTGTACTAACTTGTTTTGTAGATTCATTTGGACTTATACTTATGGAGATCGCTCCAAATTTGGGTAATATCATTCTTTTCCTATCTTTGTGTTGTGTTCTTTAATGGAAGCATTGGGGACATGCAACATTTAAGTTGGGGGTGTGGGATGTTCTATCCATTTCACAGTTTACTCCTTGAATTTGACTACAATTTAGTTACAAAGCATGTTTTTGTTAAAAATTTGAAAATTTTCAAAAATATTTTCTTTCTTTTTTCTCATTTTCTAGGCTTTTTGCCCTTGTTTCCGATGATAAATTTTAACAATTGCTCGATCCATTAGACAATTCAACGATGCGTGTTCTTGATTTTAGAAGTTATTACACTTTAGTCCTCAAATCATTAATATTATGAATAACTTCATGAATTAAACTTTATCCCATGAGCACATGCATTTTTGTTGTTATATTGATTTGGTTTAAGATTTTTATATCTCGGTGATCTTTTGTTGCATTGTATATACTTACACCGAGTGAGATTAGAGACTTATCTTCATTTGTGAGTGTATACATTATTCTTTTCTCTTTGAAAACGTTACAGTCGTTGGTAATCTCTTTATTCTTTCCTTGACCGTTCATTAATTGAGTTCATATATAAAATGTATTGCTTGAGCATGATTTTCATTTATTATTTTGACTCAAGAATTGCGTAAACTTTTTGAAATTATCATAGGCCATCTTTGTATATCACCCATATGACCTTGACCTCACCTTTTATATGTTCCGTAGTCAACCCATTTGAGCCTAAATACTAGACTTTCGTTTCATCACCCAAAATCTCTTAACCAACTCCAAATTGGAGTTTTAAACCATACATACACCTTACATACCTTTGTGTGGAATGTTACTTGGGATTGAATGATGTTGTTATGTATTGTGTTTGAAATTTAGGTATGTGAGAGTGAGAAAAGTAAAGAAAAGATATGTGAAAAAAAATATGAAAGAGAAAGTTGAAAACAAAAGAAAAAAGTGAGAAAAAGAAGAAAAGAAAAAAAGAAAAAAAAGAGAAATTTGTATATATTGTTTATAGTGATTCAATAATCCTTGTTACTCTCTCGATTGTTATATCTAATGCTCATTTGGAACTTATTTTCTAATTTTGATATTCCTCGCATTTTCCCATTATCCCAAGTTTCATCCCCAAACACTTTGAATTCGTATATACATCCCTTTCATTTCGTACCCTAACCTAGCCTACATTACAACCCTATTAAAGTCCTATGTGATCTTAAGTAGATGTAATTCAAAGGTTTAAATAGTTTTGATAATCTGTTAAAATGCATTTCGCCTCTTTTATATGTTAGGTATCCTTTCACTGAGATTACAGTTTTTATTTCCTATATAGCGTTCTTCTTTTGTGACATGTGCGCGGCCTAGTTTCCCTTTACATTTACTCCTTATGCCCGCATGTCCCGGGTGTTACCTCCCTGTTTCAAGTGAATTCATTTGATGAGTGTAATACCCGTGAGGATTGACTTTAATACATTCTTTGATATTTAGTATTCGAGTTATTTAAGTTTTTGACAAATCATATTTTGCGTGTAATCACTCCCCTCCCACATGTTAAAGTTTCAATTCATTGAGGTGCATTCGATAATGTTAATAACTACGGACTTTTCACGTGAATTCGTTTGCTTTGCTAATAACATGTTGAAATCTTGTTCTTATTGTTGAGTTTATCGCATGTGATTGGGCATATTTTGAGGAACCTTTATGATGTTTGTGGGTATCATCCCTGAAAACCCTCACGAGATGACACTCGTCCACTGGGGTAACCTAGGGGTTTAACGGCTTATTGCATATTCTAAATTCATTCGAATCGCCCGCGAAAGTGGCCTAATGCGTTTATACCATATTTTTGTACTTATCCTGCTTTTGGTTTACTTGTTGTTCTTGTTTCATCCTATTTCATTGCTAGGGACTAGCAATATGTAAGTTAGGGGGTGTGACTGTACACAAATATTGCGCATTTCATCCTACGAACCTACGCATTTTAACCCCCTCGGGTGCCTTAATCTTTATATATAAGCCCATTAACCAGACAACCTCGGTTTATATTGTTAACATGCTATATGAGGTATAATTGGGCTTTTGTGGGTATTTAGGTACTAAGAATGGAGTTCAGACGCATTCCACTCAAGTCCCGTACGCATTCGCACGTTCAAGGGCAATTCGATCAATTCACAATTTGGGCACTTGGCTCGACATCTGCACGGAAGTTGTAGCCCTCCTTGCAAGCTTCGCGTGGTTGTGAACGGTGCACGATTTCGAGTTCGAACGAAGAAGTTACGGCATTTCTAGCGGACGAGAAATGCATTCAAGCAAAAATAAGAGGAAAGGAGGTTCTGTCTTACTTGATCGATCAAAAGGATCGATCCTTCAGTTTTTTGCCACGATTTCAACTACTGATCGATCGACCAAAGGGGTCGATGGATCGATCCCCTGTTTTCTGCTGATATTTTCCTTTTCTTTTCTTTTTTCTTTTCTTTTATTCCAACTTACTATATAACCCAATTTTGTTGTAATATTAGAGATATTCAGTTTTAATTAGTTTTAGCCTAGGGTTTGTGGGTTTTGAGAGCTTGGCTTCAGTTCTCTTTTGGTTGACAAACATATGGGTTGTGTATGTTGAACTTTCCATTTCATTTACCATTAATATAATTGTTCTTGCTTAATTCTTGCTTTGTAGAGTAATTTCCATGCTTTGTTAATTAGTTTAATTGCTTTATTTCTTGCTTTCTTAGTTTTATTACTTGTAATTTAGTTTAGTCATTATGTGCCCCTAGATAAATAGGGTCGAGATTTCGTTCCGCCATTTTTGGGCCCCGAGCTTCGAAAATTAGGTTTTGTGCAAAATTGCGTTTAATTGAACCCGCGCGAATTAAAGTCGGATTATTTCGCGTTTAACTTTCTTTGTCATGCAACGTTAGTGTTTATAGCGATAATTCGAGTTTAATCCGCGTGCGACTAATTTTCGGTTAAATGTTTAATCTCGCAACTTTGGATTGATTTCCTTATTGTGTGATGTTTACGCTTAATTGATAATGCTCGATTAAATTGCTCTCGAGCCGAAATTTTGATTAGTAGTTGTTTCGGTCCATATGGTTGGATGATATCCCGATCCTCGCATTACTTTTGTGTAGACTTAACTTCTCTCTTTTCTTTTATTTACATTCACACATCACCCTTTTTCACTTTTATTCCTGAATTAATAATCCAATTAAAATCTGTCAAATACTCCCTGTTGATTTGATACCCGACTTACTGTTAGACTTGTATCGCAAGTGTAGTAGTAACTTACATTTTTGTATAGAGTTGGTGAGATGAATATAAAACGATCGGTGCGTAGGCGACTCTCGCGCCGCGATAAAACCCTGTCTATCAAATGGGGTCCATCCAAAACACAATTTTGACTTTGACGAATCAAAGGTGGACAAAATAGGGTCAAAACACAATTTTCATTTTCATTTTGATCGGGTGCAAAATGCATGCTCGTGTATGGTGCACAGTCGTTGTTTTCGTCTCGCCTACTCAATGCAAACAAACCTAAATTACGACTACACTTGCGAGGCAAGCACAACGGTAAGTCGGGTATCGAAAATCCATAGGGACGAGTTGCTAGAATTTATATGATTTAATACTCCGAAATAAAATTGTAAAAGGTGATTACAAACTAAAAAGGAAAAGATGCATAAAAGGGAAATGTTTATCTAGGCGAGGGAAATGAAACTAGATTAAGAAAGCGAGAAAACTATAGGCTGTGTCGAATATCCCTTGCCCGAGTTAATATGTATAAAATGGATACATGGGTCGACGAGTTATTACAAATGCATCTCGTTTCGACACTTAATTGAACCAAGGGTTGTCACGCCCCTAAATCCGCATAAAAGCCTAATAAGATTTTGGCATCAACAAATATTCCGGAAATTGCGCATGCAAGGTCGTAAGCACTGGACATACATGATATGCCTCGTCAAATCTCCTAGGCGCAATAACTAGGACAATACACCTGAAATAAACCCGTAAACACCATCACCAAAGCCAAGCAACGCGTTAACTCGAGTGAGTTCCATTCAAACACAACCTAATTTAAACTAACTAGAAAGCATGGTAAAAATGTGGTAAAGAAAGTGGTGAATAAACGCGGTAAAGTTACACTAGAACGCAATTAAATCAAAGCATGTAAACCTAAATTAGAAAGCATGTAAATCTAATTATCAAAGTAAGAATTAATGGAAAACAAGTATATTAATGGAGGGGAAGATGAATAGTGCAACTTACAACCCAATCGGGTGTCAGACCAAGAAGAATAAAAGAATAACTCTTCAAATCCCACAAACCCTAAGCTATTCTAACCTAAAATCTATTCTAAACCTTAATATCTGATTATTACAACAAAAATGCTTTATATAGTAATTGGGAAAAGAAAAAGAAAAGAAAAAAGAAAAGAAAATATAAGGCAAAATATCTCCTGGAAACAGAGGATCGATCGATCGACCCAAACCGTCGATCGATCGATGGTGAATAAATCATCCCACTGTCTTGAAGGATCGATCGATCGATTAAGCAGGTATCAAGCAAATTGCATGTTGTTTTGGTTGTTTGCTATTACTCGTCCGCTGAAATTGTCATAACTTCTTCGTTCTGAATCGAAATCGTGCATCGTTCACGACCACAGGAAGCTTGCGAGGAGGGCTACAACTTCCGTGAAGATGATGGGTCAGGTTCCCAAAATGTGAATTGACTAAATTGCCCTTGAACGTGTAATCGCGTACGGAAATCGAGCGGAATGCGTCCGAACTTCACACTTTGCATCCAAATACCTATAAAAACTTAATTGACCCCTGCAAAACATCTTAACGAGCATAAATATAGGATATAAGATACCCGAGGGGGCTAATATGCGTCAATTCGGAGGATGAAATACGTAATATTTGCGTATTATCGCACCCCCAACTTACACATTGCTAGTCCCTTACAATGAAATAGGATGCAACAAGAACTACAAGCAAAGCAAAAGCAGGAGATAGTACAAAAGTATGGTATAAAAGCATAAGGCCACTTTCACGGGCGATTCGATTGCATTTAGCGTATGCAATAAGCCGTTAAACCCCTAGGTCACCCTAGTGGACGAGTGTCATCTCGTGAGGGTTTTCAGGGACGGTATCCACAAACATCACATGGTTTCCTCAAAATAAGCCCAAACCAACATGCGACAAGCCCAAAAATGGCGAAAAAGATTTCATACGCATTATTAGCTCATTGAATTAATTCAAACAAATGTCCAAATCATTAATAATATATAATGCACCTCATAGAATTGAAACATTAAAATGTGGGAGGGGAGTGAGCACATGCAAAGTGTGATTTGGCGAAAAACTTACATAAACCGGAACAGGGAGGTAACACATGAAACATGCGGGCATAAAGAGTAAATGTAAATGGAAACTAGGTCGCACACATGCCACAAATGAAGAACTCTATATACAAAATGAAAAATGTAATCTCAATGAAAGGATACCGCACACTAAAAGAGGCGAAATTCATTTTCATAGATTATCACAACTAGTATGACTTTTGAATTACATCAACCTAAGATCACATAGGACTTTAATAGGGTTGTAATGTAGGCATGGCTAGGGTATGAAACGAAGGATATGTATATACGGATTCAAAGTGTTCGGGATGAAAACTTGGAATAATGGGAGAATACGGGCAATATCAAAATTTGAAAACAAGTTCCAAACGAGCATTAGATATAACAATCGAGAGAGTAACAAGGATTATTGAATCACTATAAACAATATGTAAAAATTTCTCTCTCTTTTTCTTTTCTTCTTTTTCTCACTTTTTTCTTTTGTTTTCTTTTGTTTTCAACTTTCTCTTTTTCTTCTCTTTTTCACTACACTTTCTTCTTTACTTTTCAAACTCTCATATGCCTAAATTGCAACCGACATCAAAACAACATTCAATCCCAAGTAACATTCCAAACAAAGGTATGGAAAGTGTATGTATGGTTTATAACTCCTATTCGGAGTTGGTTATGGGATTGGGGTTGTTGATGTAAAAAATTAGATTGCTTATAATTATTTAATCACAGATAAATATAAATGAGACAGAGAATTTTAAAGTGGTTCAACCTTATAAGAATGGCCTACGTCCACTGTTTATGTTATTGCCAAGTGTTTTTGGAGTTCTCGATATGTAAATCTATCAAGAAAATCTGGTCCCTTTGAATGAGGGAGATACAATGTATTTATAGCCCTTAGGTTGTACATGTGAAAGGTTAAACAATTAATGCCCTTTAAGAGTATACGCCTGTATGATAAACATTCAATGAATAGTTGAACGGTTGATTATCTGGCAATTAATGTTATGGCCGAGATGCAGTTCGGACCGCCTCTAGTTGCTCGTCGTTCATGAGTTCCTCGGAGCACTGGTGTTCATCGGAGCGTTGGAGTTCCTCGGAGTACACTTGTTGCTCGGAGTGTGTAGGACTTGGTCGGGAAAATAGACTTCCTCGTTGCTATTGTGCCACGTAGATTGACACGTGTCTTCTTGTGATTTGACTATATCAGCATATTAATTTTGGTATCAACAGAAGCCCCCAATGTTTCATATTTCGAATTTTGAGGAGTATGGAACATTCTTTCTCGTTATATGGCAATATTAAATGACTTTCCTGGTTTTTAGGAGCATTTCCAAATTCGCAGAATTCGCCTTTTTGAATTTTTATAAACGCTTCGATCTTCGCGCACTTTTTGTCCTTTTAGCCGCCGGTAGCGTAATAGTTTCTTTTTTGTAATCATTTCTTTCGTCGTTTCCCAAGGCAAAGTATTCAAGCTTCATAGGAAATCTTACCGTCTTCTACCTTTTCCAATTTCTGCTTTCGAGTTTTCTATAGTCTTTCTCTCTCTTGTGCGTTCATCCCTTTCTTCGTTCGTTGTCAACAAGTCTCCTTTTTCCTGTAAGATCTTCTTCCTTCTTCTTCATTTCTTTTATTCACCATGGTTTATGTTATTGAATCTCTTGAAAAATTCCGCTCTGATTTTTTTATTCCATCTTGGGTAACTCTGGAGGATCTTTCTAAGCCTTCAGATTACTTTCGTTTGGCTGAGGGACATTGGTTCCCCAGCCTCTTTATTGTTGAATGTGGATTTTCTTTTCCACAAAACCCTTTGTGCCTAGAGTTTTGCCATTATTTCGATGTTGTTCTTGAAAAAATAGCCCCAAACACATGGAGAATAGTAAATGGGGTATATGGGTTAAATCAAACTCATGGAAATCGTATAGGAATTCCTGAGATTATGTACTGTTATAGATGGGCTGTTCTAGACAATATTTTTTATTTAAAAACTAGATTTTTGAATAGGGATTTAGTAGTCAACCTCCCTGATGCCAATAGGGATTATTTTGAACACGGGGTAGTTATAAAAAACTAGCAACATTCCCCTTTGATTGGAGATTAAGTATATCAAGGTCCCAGATGCCCTCCATATGGCAATGGGATAGGTTATTTTCATTTTATTTTATTTCTGAAATTACAATTTCATTATGTGTTTGATAAAATGTGTGACTGATATTTCACTATGTGTTTGTTTGCAGTTGACAGTAAAAGAAAAACTCCAAAAGAAGCTGACGTTAATATCAAACATTTGAAACTTATCTGGAGTTTGCATCAGAAAGTTGCAGATGAGCGCATCAGATCTGCTTCATATTTGTTGCAGTATAGGAGTTATACAACCTCTTTCACTGCTCGCCCTGTAATCAGCACTAGTGAGCCAGCACCAGCTCCTGAGGATTCTTCATCAGAATCTCATATTCCTTTAAGTCAGAAGATGGGCAAAAGAAGGGTTCCTGCTCTCTTTGAGGAGACTACATCTGCTGGAGATGGGAAAAGAAACAAAACTGATGTCCAGAAGGGAACAAAGAAGATAGATGTTGCTCCTTCTATTGCTCCTCATCAGGCTGTCGAGAAGCCCCCATTGGCTCCTCACAAAAAAGATGTACCTGTGGAAGTGATAACCATCTCCCCAACCAAAAGCTCTTCTTTGGTTGAAACTGTTGACATGCCACCGAGGAGACTGAAGATATCCTCCTCAGTCAATTTGGCTGAAACCATTCCCCAGCTCCAAGTTAGTGGAGCTGGTGTTCCAACTATTATTCCCCCGAGCTCTGCAATGAACTCGGTAAAGACTTGGACCATTCCTGAGGTTCGAGGAATTAAAGAGAGTATGTCTAGGGATGTGCTTACATCTTTGGCTACTCGTCACCTTGCTTCAGTAAGTTTCTTATTTTTTTGAATTTTCTTTCTTTCCTTCAATAAATGTATCTCTGTGCTGACTTATTATTATTTTCTGTTTTCAGCTGGTGAATTGTTTCAACACCATTGTGAAGAAGGATGAGGCAATCAAGGCTTCTAACTCCTCGTCTGGAGTAGAGGATGCTTTGTTAGGTTTGACCAAATCGTTAAAGGAGTCCCGTCAAAAATATAGGACGAGGATAAGGCTGAATGGGAGAAGAAATTGGCTGCAGTTGAGGCAGCAAATGTACAGTTGGAAAATAAAGTGAAAGACTTGGAGGGAGAGAAAAATAAATCTGACGAGAATCTCAAGAGCTTTGGGGAGCTTGAAGACAAGATGAGAATGGCAGAAGAAGAGTTGTCCCTTCTGCGAGAAGTGAACCATCAGAAGGTAGAGGTGGAAACTAGGTTGAAGGCCACCGAGGATCTTCTGTCCGAGAAGCTCTCCTCGGAGAAAATGAAAAGAAAACTGGTGGTGAAAAATTCTTTCCGCACTGGTTGGGACAAAGGATGGGACAGGGGGTAGCAGCAATGATGACTCAAGTGCAGTATGGAAGTTTGAAATACTTCCGAGATGGTTGGGTTGCTTCCCTACAAGAGTTGAAAGTTAATGAAGACTCAGAATTGTTTCAATAACATCTCCCTGGTCCTCCCCCAAACATCGAAGATGAAGAAGAGGATGAAGCTGCCTTCGAATAATCTTCAATGGTAGTGGGTGATCCCATCCTTACCCAGCCTGCTGACGAGGAGCTTTCATCTCTGCCTGCTCCTCCTGAACAAGTTCCAGCTCCATCCGACCAACTCATCGTTCCCACCGAGCAACCGAGCTCCTCATCCCATCCTCTCGAGAAAGTCTTGGGAGACAAGGAAAAGGTGTGAAGTTGTTCGGTATTTATTTTATTTTATTTTATCAATTGTACTCTGCATTCTGACAGATGTACTCCTTCTGATGATGTAATAAAATCACCTTTTTTTGTTCCTTTGTTGATGTTTTGTCTGCTTTTTATTAACTCTTGCCTTCTTTTCTTTACTAGTTTATGGCTAGAATGGAATTGTTGTCTGCCCATGACACAACTCTGCTTCATCAATGTAATGAATATTTTAAGGTTGGCCACACTGACTTGGATAAATCCCAGATTATCGATATTCTTGGTCGAGATGCTTCAGACCAAGCAGTGGAGGCATATCAGTACTTGAAATGTCTTCTTGATCGTGCTGTAGCCAACAATGTGGCTTATTACGAAATGATTGAAGACTTTCAAGGTACTCTCGATGAACTTCAGCAGCAGTATAAAAAGTCTTTAGCGCTTTTGCACGAAGGTTATGAGAAGAAAATCAAACAACTTAGTGCGGAGAAAGGCTATGACAATATGCTCGCTGGCTATGAAGTGAGAGAGAGAACGTTGAAGACAGAGGTTGAAGAACATCGACAGATAGCTGAGATACTAGAACAAGAGAACAACAATCTTCAGAAAGAATTAGCTCAGTTGAAGTCTACCGCTTCATCTTCCTCTACTTTAGTACCTGTCACCGACGAGGGATTCTCCTTTTTAGAGGTTGAGAATGCCAAATTGTGAGAAGAATTAGAGGCATTGAGAAGAGTTGGCCTTTCTATTGCTGCTCGGGGACGAGGAAGAGGTTCTCGTGGATGAGAAAAGATTCCTCGTCCAATCATTGAAGAAGCTCGTACACAAGCAACTTTAGAAAACCAAGCGTTCCAACTGAATGCGAAAGATCGAGCTTTGTCTGAACTGTCCAAGAAAATCCAAACTTTGGAAGATCAACTTGCTGCGATAAAATCTGCCTTCGATAATAAAGATATTTTTGCTAGAAACCTTCACGAGCAGTTAGAGAGATTAACTTTCAAATTCCACAAACAACCTTGTGAGTTCTGGATGGCAGGCTACAACGAGGCCCTCTGTCACTTGGATAATCGCATTGAAAATGCCAATAATGAAGGTTACAAACAGGGATGGTTGAACGCCCTGGGTGTATTAAAACTAGAGTAGGGCCATTATTTATGGGATTACCATGCTCCTGGGCTGCTCGATCTACCAAATCCGCCATTCAAGCTTGATATGAGTTGGATCCCTGCTTGGGCCATCCCTCGTTGTTTGATCTCCCAGTATCCTGGTGACTATGCCCTTCATTCGCAGGTTGAATTATCTCGTCCGGAGCATTTACCGGATACACCTTCAATAATGAACGTCAGAATGCTGCGAGATCTTAACTTCATTAATTCTCCCCTTTGCCCGGAAGATCCTCCTGCTGGCGAGGAGCCTATTTCAAAAGCAGAAGGGAAAAAACCAGTAGAATAGGAAATTTTGATGTAATAGTTAGTACACAATTTAATATCAATGTAATAAACTTGTGTAATTTATTTGGAATTTAATGAAAGACTTTCATTTTTTCTCGCAAATCTGTATTGCTATTGTCTTGTACTTGTCAAACACTTTATATTTGTGCTTGCATAACAATACTGTGTGGTTCAACGATCAACATAGTAATAAAAAAGTTACAAGTATCAGTAATGTTGCTCGATCACTTAATAAAGTAATGAGTATAAAAATGTTGAAAAAAATTTCAACCAACCAAGGTATTTAAATTGTGCTCGTCGACCAACTACAGTTAGTGGGTTTTTATCCCCGACCAGCTATACTTGGTAAATTTTTGTCTTTTTCATAAAATGTGTCTGACCAACCAAGGTCAATATTTTTTCCTCATCGACCAACTACAATTAGTGGGTTTTTATCCCCGACTAACCATACTTAGTTCAGTTTAGAATATTTCGTATTTTCTGTAATAATCTTACCTCCCGACCAACATAAGTTGGCCTTTGAGAGCATATGAATGTTGTTCTCGCCCTTTTACCAATCGGGGTTGGTCTGAGTTCGAACTATAATGTCCACTTGCCCTTTTACCAAAATTGGTCTGAGCCAGTGTTAGCCTCCTAACCAAAGGAGTATGGTGTCCTAACCAACCGGAGCTGGTATTTTTAGGAATATCGTGTTCTCACCCTTTTACCAATCGGAATTGGTCTGAGTTCAAACTATCATGTCCACTCGCCCTTTTACCAACTGGAGTTGATCTGAGCTAGTGTACACCTCCTAACCAAAGGAGTATGTTTATTCTCGCCCTTTTACCAACCGGAGTTGGTCTGAGCTTGAACTATCGTGTCCTCGCTCTTTTACCAACCGGAGTTGGTCTGAGCTTGAACTATTATAATTTGTAGTGTGTACCACTAGTATTCCCCGAAAAACTTTCAATA
>CASBWL010000607.1:0-94000 GCA_949130495.1 Sambucus nigra | reverse complement strand
GTCCTTCTCTCGAACTTTGGTAGGCCCGATTCTTGATGGTTAACCCCGTTGTTCCCTTAGCCTTGTTGGCCCTAAAGGACATGCTACTGGCTACAGTAGTCCTTACTGAATTCACCATCACTCAGTAAGAATTCCTTTATCCCATTCATTTAAATGGGTCCCCTGATGTGTATCCACACCCCCTTGTGGTGCTACACTACCACCGTTGCATACAATCTTATTCTTGACTAAATTCTTCGATTCTTTTAGCTTCCCACACAAAGAAGCATTATCATTTCCATTGACAAAGCACATCATTGTCAACCTCTGAGTCGACCGTCCAGTAGAGTTCCCTTTTTAAGTGTTATTGATTATTATTACGAGTCGATCTCCCACTTGGAGTCCTCTCCTCCATTTGTATCTACATCCTCCGATACAAGATTCGCTAACGATTTAGATTCATAATCACAAATGGACCTCTGTCCGGTCCTCCTTTGATGAGTTCAGAACAACGTTCACATTTTATCCTGAACATCCGATGAAGGAACATGCGGTCAAACTGTACCCAAGATCCTTCTATAGACATAGCATTCCAGTTCTAAAAGTGGTGGCTGACTCCCACCGTGATAACTTTGTTTCGACAAGCCAAGAAAAATTTGACTCCAATTTTTTTTTACTATCAGTTAGCCACACTCCGTAATATGTCCAAATTTTTTATATTTTACCTCCTTTGGCTAATACACACAATCTGCGCATTTCTAGAATTTCCACTGATAGCTCCCTTCAATGTCTCGTCTGACTTTTTCCCAATCGTACCACATTGGGTGAGTCTACTCTTGCACCTCTTTCGACTATAGCAGCATTTGGAAATCATAGGCTGCACCCTAGCCATTTTTATAGTCCTGGCTTCTCGTGCCAGAATAGGGGTGACCTTAACTACGGTCATCATCCTCGAATGTGCTCTAAAACCTCAATTAAGTCTTGCCTCCTGCTGTCCACCCAATGACCCTTGCCTGCCATATTTCATTGTTCGAACATGACCGAATGCGAATAAGATTCACTAATGTACATACGTTATAGAAAGAGAACGGAAATATCACCATAGAAATCAACAATCCTAAATATAGGGCTCTATATCAACAAAGCAACGCTGGAAGCACAATAAGCCGCACAGATCCTAAGGACACAAGAACCTGATGCTCTGATACCACCTATGACACCCCGCCTAATTAAATACCGGGTGATCAGTCCTTTATTAAATTAAAATCAAGGTGAACGGTTGGTTCATTCTTAGCATCACTGTCGCAAAAATAAATTTCCAATTTAAACACCCTAAATAATTAAGATAAGTGTCAAAACAATTTAAAACCTTATTGACATTCTATTTAAATCCATATATGAAAACCTTTTTAATAATTAACAATTTTAGAATCACATAAATATGAAGAATGGTAATAAACACCCAAGAGTTCAACCATTCAGATAAACCAATGCCAAGTTCTAAAACTACAAATGAAATCATCCTGAATGTAATCAAAACCCAAAGAGTACAGAATATTGAAATTTAAATAATAAACATAAATCTCTGACAATTCCAACTGAATAGGGAAACGGGTGACACATGCCCTAACTATGAAGTACTAAAGCAGGAGCTGAATCAGTGAAGAGGTCGTCTAAAACAAAGGCTGCAACTCCCACATAAGCTGCAGCGCGTCCAATCCAAGGAACGATGCATGATGCCCCTGTGGCTGGGCACCTGTAATACATATACATAAATATACAAGAGAGAGAAAAAGACGAGAAATTGGTCAGAGCCCGAGTGTAAAACAATTTTAAAATTAGTTTAGCAAGTATTTAAAATGATTACTGGCTAATGCAACAACCATGTTAGTATGCGACACTCTCTTGAGAATTCTCGCCTCTCATCTAGTGTGCACGCCTACCGTACTAATACATCTCATAAGTTTCTCTAACTTATTATCCATAAGGTTTTATCATGTGAAAAGTAAGGTTGTGATATTTACTTTAGGAAATCAATCTCTTCAAGATTTCTTACGTTATTTAGAACAACTCAGTACCGTTATAAAGTTCTCGAACACTTATAATAAAGTGGAAGCATTTATTCATTACTTAACTACTTATATGCACAGTAGAAAGTTCCCATACAGATATACGTATATATATATTAGTCACACATATAATATATATACTAACGACACCCAACATAAAGTCTATGGTGCTGGAATACTCTGCTATCAAGTCCCCGTATCACTCAAACTAAGGGAAATACTAGTTCGGAATCACTCTCGAACTGTATTAACACAATACACACAAAATGGAGGCGAAGCATAGTTCCAAGTCACTAAGAGGTCAGCACATACCCCTCGCGTCTCTTAGGACCGTCTGACTATCATTCTCAGATAGCCTGTACCAAGGAATCCTATGTTCTAGGGTATAAGTCAATATCCCCCATAAAGGTCACATCAGAATAAGACTGTCCCGGCGTGAAAACCTCTGTGATAGCAAGTAGCGCGGGTATGATTAAACATAGATATTCAAATAATATATATACATGCATTCATATATATATTCACGTAAATCAGCTAGGTATGCCCATGACCCATAACATTATTATAGCCATGCGTAACATATAACGCTCGAGTTCTTACGTATAAGTAAATCACTCTTTTTTATTATATTAAGTATAACAAATCCTTAAGTACTTCTCGACTCTCGAAGTGTATCCTTTCAAAATAATATAAAATCAGTAGGTGCACCCTCACTACTCTACTGGTCTAAGCCTTCTTATATTCTCACAAGATATACTATAACATACGCACGATTCTACTAAATTTATATTCCCAAAACCCCACGGTTAAATCACATATGAATCGTATCACCCCAACCTTGCCAACAATCCTACTGGTGTTTCCCAAGTCCCATTATGGTAAATAAAATATGTATAAGGGTTCCCACAAAGTGGCACAGGGTTAATCATTAAGAATAAAGAACAAGCTTCAAAATTCAGAAGAGGTCGATCGATCGAAGGAAGGGGGTCGATCAATCGATCCAGTCGATCGATCGACATTCAAGGTCGATCGATCGATCGCCCAGATATTTCATAGATTCTGCATATACTATCCTACGGGTTTCATCACCAAAAGTCCTCAAAACCTCTATCAATTTCGCCCAAACTCCCAAACAACATTAAAATTGGTACTATATACCTAACTATATGATTTCCTACGTGAAACATGTTCAAATTCATCAACGATATCGAATTAATGGGGTAAAATTGACAAAATCCTAAAGAACCCTAATTTTGGAGGAAACATACATTCTTCTAATTATTTCCCAGTTTCTTGTTACTAAATTCATACTAATTCATGGGTAATCCTCTACATGTGATGGGTATGTCCAGAATATATTAAATTTCTCTAAACATGCGATTTAAGTTCTCTAAATTATCAATTTCTTTCATAAAGCATGTTCTTGATAATCCTACACTAACATGGGTGAGACATTAACTAAAAACAAAGTAAGATAGATACTTGCCTAGAATTTGAGTTTCTAATTTTTGGACAAAAGAGGTATGGTTGCGTTCCTTGTCGCACGATCTACGCTTTGGAGGTGGTGGCAGTGCAAACGGGTGAGTCTTTGGCCTTGAGTTGCTTGGAAAGCTCTCTAACTCCTTCTCTAATGGTCGTTCTTTGGTTTTGTGTTTGTTAACCCTAGAAGATAGCTCCTAAAGGCTGATATATCCTTAGGAAATTCGTGGGTTTAATTTCCCAAAAACGTAAAATATCTATAATACCCTCCCGGGTTTCCAATTAGGCTTAAAAACTCCCTGAGACCCGAACTAAACCTCCGGGTACATTATTTTGACTATCTAATTATTTTACGAACTTCTTATTGCTTTAGGGGTGAATTGAGGGCCCTAATGTTCCAAGTTTCAACTTTAATCATTGAGGTTTAAGGGGATTAAGCATGTACCTGCCTTGGTATTGGGCGTACCATGGAGCTTCTTAAAAAGTTTCTTCTTCTGCTTATTTGATAAATTGGGTTCCATATTTTTGCCGTGCCCATTAATGTCGTTAATTTTTAAGGCTATAGCAGATGGGGCAGGGGTGTTTCAGTTTCATTATCTTCTTCCAAGTTTTATGGGGCTGCCAAACTGTTGGAGCTGTTCGGTGGTACAGCCTTATCAGGGTTAGTGGTGTTGGTCTCCTCCTTATCATTACCAGTTCTATGTTTTTGATTTTTTTCTCATCAAAACCTTTTCTCCCAACTTGGTTCCATTCAGAGCTAAAATTTGGTGGTTGATGATGAGTTTGTCAAGGAAGTGGGGATTCTTTTATTGGTTGCACTTGTTTAGCCATCCACACCCTTGTGACATGGGGGCATTTGGTAATTTTTTGTCCAAAGACCAGGCATTTGGAGCATGAAAAGGGCATGCTTTGGTACTCCACTACAATTTTAGTATATTCCCCATCCTCATGTAAAAGATCAATGGTTTTTGGGTAGCTATCCTTTGCTTCAATATCTTTACAGATTCTGGCATAACTAAGCTTATTCATTTTTTCTAGTGGCTGCATCAGCATATAGAGGCTTACCTATGGCACTAGCAATGTAGCTGAGGCCCTCTTCCTTCCAATACTAGATTGGGATGTTGTGAAACTTGACCCATATGGGAACAAATGTGGTGAGGTCCTTATTTGGTTTGAAATTTGGATGCTATGTTTTCAAAATAACGGGGTTCCCTGCAAAGTGCCACGGTCCATTCATGATGATTAGGTCTCTTTCTTCAATGTGTTTGAACTTGAAGAGGAAGAATCCATTATCATGGGGGATAACTTGCAAGAGACCATGTTTATTCCATAATTTGTGGGCGAGGTTGTTAACAAGGAAGAAAGACAGTTTTTTTCGAAGAAAGTAACCAACGGGACTGTATTGCCACATGGCATTACCAGTTGCTGTAACCTCTGGTGGGGGTTTCGCTTGAGGTCTGCCATTTACCATCTCGGGTTTGTGATATGAAAGTTTGAGGTTAGGGGTACGTTTGGGAGCTACAACTGAGCTTTATGTCTGTTTGGTATTGGTAGTTGGCACAATAACATTTGTTGGCATGGTATGGGTTGTATTATTTTTATCAAGATCATCTGACACCTTTTCCTACACTGCTACATCCAAATCCAAAACAGTACCATTGAGCCCAGTGCAACTGTCAGCCCGTCTAGATAATTTAGACCCCCGAGTCATCTCCGTTGCTCTTACTGGTTGCGCACCATCCTTCCGGACATTGGAGAGACTAAACTTATTAAAGTCTTCATGGGAGTAACCAATACTATTAAGGAAGTCCCAATATATATTCTTATCATCGTTTAGCTCTTAAGTTTTTGACATATGGGTATTTGCACTGGGAATACTTGCGATAGTAGGGATAAACTGGCCATCTTCACAATCATCAACACTGGCAATGACCTCACCAGCCGAAGAGGGATGGTGGAGGGTTACTGCCTTACCACACATGGAAGTAGAAAGTTGAGACTTAAAAGTAAGGGGGTAGGGTTTTGCCATCCACAACAGTGGCTTGACAAGAGGTGGACATGGGGAAGCTAGAGAGTGCTTTGAGATACAGTGAGTGGGTGGTGGTTATCGGCAGTTGTCGGTAGGGGTTTTCTAGAGAGAAGGGAGAGCATGGTATCGCCTCATTTAAAACCTTAAATAGACAACTCGCCCCCACAATAACATAAAAAGTCTTTCCCCAAATTCAGCCTGAGATAGTCAATCGTTCCCCTATGCGACCTTAAATATACAATTCGTTCTGTATGCGACTTTAAATAGTCAATTTGTCCTGCACGGGACCTTAAGCTGTCAACTGGTCCTATTTCACCTTAAAAAATCAATTTGTTTCCTACGGGATCTAAGATATTAAATGTTCTCCAATGTGACCTTAAATAGCCAACGATGATAAGACCCCTTATGCGAGTGTAAATAGTTAACCGTTCCTTATGGATCCGTAAATAGTCAACTAGTACCCTATATGACCTTAATTAGTTAACATGTCCTCTATGCAACCTTAAATAGTTAATTCATCAATTATGTGTCCTTAACTAGTCCATATGGGACCTTAAATAGTTAATCACTCCCCCACGCATTTTTAAATAGTCACCGGGTCCCCTATACGACCTTAAATAGTCAACGGGTCCCATATGCTACCATAAATAGCCAACTGACTCTAATGCGAACTTAACTGCTAAACTCATCCCCTACAAGACAGTAAATAGTCAACATGTTCGTTTGGAACATTAAATACTTAGTTGATCCCCAAAGGACCTTAAATAGTTAACCGATCGTTTATGCAACCTTAGGTGGTTAGGCGTTTACCCATGCAACCTTAAAGGGTAAACGGTTATTAAATCATTAACATGTTTCCTATAAAACCTTAAATAGGCAATCCATCCCCCCAAATATCTGAAATTGTCATTTCCCAAATGCAACTTGAAATAGTCAATTGGTCCTCATACAACCTTAAACATACAATCAGTCCCATATGAGAATTTAAGTCGTCAATTTGTCCTGTACGGGACCTTAAACTTTCGACTGGTCCCCTATGTCACCATAAAAAATTAATTTGTTTCCTATGGGATCAAAACTATAGAACGTTCTCCAATGTGACCTTGAATTGCCAACAATCCTGGATGTGGCCTTTAATAGTCAACCGATTCCTATACAACCTCATATAGCCAATCGATCCCCTATTTGACCTTAAATAGTTGATATGTGACCTTAAATAGTCAATTGAACCCCCATTAGACCTTAAATAGTCAATCGATCCCATGTGACCCTTAACTGTTAATGTGTCCGACCTAGAATTTTTAATCAGCCCCTACGCGACGCTTAATTGTCTACCAGTCCTTATATGACCCTTAATAGTTACACATCCCCTATATGATATAAAGTAGTCAACCGATCTCATATGCGACCTTAAATAGTCAATCTATCTCATATGCAACCTTAAATAGTCAACCAGTGTCATATGTGACCTTTATAGTCGACCGGTCGCATATACAATCTTAAATAGTCAACCATCCCTATGGCTCTGTAAATAGTCAACCTATCCCCTATAAACCCTTCCACAATAGGTCCTTCCAAAGTCAACCATTATGCAATGGGACATCCGGCCTCTCCTCAGTGTCAACCTCTCTCAACAGACTAATAAGTGAGACAATGGTCTTCAAACAATAGGCTATACGTGGTCAAAATTTTGGGTGATTCACCACAATTCTCTTCACAAATTTCCTATCGGCTTCTTTACTTGAGAAAATTTTGCCCTAGAAAACATAATTTCTAGTGGTTTTTTATGCTTGTTAAGGCATTGGAGGCTGAGAAATGCCGAAGCAAAACGAGTTATTGTTGTGTTGAGTGTTATTTGCGCCACTTTGGAATTGATAACCTTGTCCCTTGGACAAAGATTGATTGTAACCAGCCCTACTACTTGGGGATTCTTCCTTAGCACCATAACTCGAAACTTCTGTCGAACCCGCCCCCGTCTCCGCTAATAAACTGTTTTGCTTAGCGTTTACTTGCTTGTAATTTGTCAAGGCAGCATAACATTCAACTTTTGCTTTAGCTGAAAACTTTTTACAAGCTGTAATACCATTGTGGGTATGCGTTAAGTGGTCTTTTAGCCAATTTATTCCCCCACTTGACTTTTGATCACCAAATTTACACCTAGCACACCCCTTTGTAACAACCCGCCTAATTAAATACCGGGTGATCAGTCCTTTATTAAATTATAATCAAGGTGAACGGTTGGTTCATTCTTAGCATCACTGTCGCAAAATAAACTTTCCAATTTAAACACCCTAAATAATTAACCCAAGTGTCAAAACCATTTAAAACATTATTTCCATTTATTAAATCCAATTATGAAATTCTTTAATAAGTAACAGTTTAAGATTCACACAAATATTAAGACTGGAAATAAACACCCATGAATTTAACCATTCAGAAAATCCAATACCAATTTTTCTAAAACTACAAGGAAAACCATCCTGACAGTAATCAAATTCAAAAGAGTAAAAATACTAAAGATAAATGAACATAATCTCTGACAAATTCAACTGAATAAGGAAACGGGCGACACACTCCCTAACTAATCAGAACTAGAATGAGAGTAGATTTAACATCGAGGTCGTCTAAGCAATGTCCTGCAACTCCCACATAAGTTGCAGCGCATCTGGTCCAAAGAACCACGCAAGACGCCCCTGCGGCTGGGCAGCTGAAAGATATACATATATATATATATATATATATATATATATATATATATATATATATATATATATATATATAAAAGAGAAAAGTGATAATAGGAAATGGGTCAGAGCCCGAGTGTAAAACAGTTTAAACTTAGTTTAGCAAGTATTTAAAATGCTTACCTGCTAATGCAACAACCATGTTAGTATGCGACACTCTCTTGAGAATTCTCACCTCTCATCTAGTGCGCACACCTACCGTACTAATAAATCTCATCAATTTCCCTATCTTATTCTCCATAAGGTTTTATCATCTGAAAAGCGAGGTTATGATATTTACTTTAGGAAATCATTCTCTTCAAGATTTCTTACGTTATTTAAAATAACTCATTACCGTTATAAAGTTCCCGAACACTTATAATAAAGTAGAAGCATTTATTCATTACTTATCTACTTATACGCACAGTATAAAGTTCCCATATAAATATACATATATATATTAGTCACACATATAATATATATACTAACGGCACCCCACGTAAGATATATGGTGCTGGCATACTCTGCTATCAAGTCCCCGTATCACACAAACTAAGGGAAATACTAGTTCGGAATCACTCTCGAACTGTATTAACACAAAACACATACAAATGGAGGCGAAGCATAGTTCCAAGTCACTAAGAGTTCATTACATACCCTCACGTCTCTTAGGACCGTCTGACTATCAATCAAATAACATGTACCAAGGAGTCCTATGTTCTAGGGTACAAGTCAATATCCCCCATAAAGGTCCCATAGAGATAAGACTGTCCCGGTGCGGTAAACTCCGTGATAGCAAGTAGCGCGGGCATGATTTTTACACAAATACATAATATATGCACAGTCACGCAGTCATATATTTAATTATTCACATTTTCCAAATTAGGTTCACCCACGACCCATAATTATAATTATCCGTTCTTAGCACATATTACTCAATTATCTCGCATAACGAATTCGTCTATTTTATTCTCATTTATAATATATTTCATACGTAGTTCTCATCTCTCGAAGTATTCTATCTCACTAAGTATAATTTCAGTAGGTATACTCTCACTTACCTTATGGTATAAGTCCTAATTACGATTATCTCACTCTCGTGATCTTCAGGGTAAACTCATCATCCCAAATATTTAAATCATTACACCTAAACAACTCCCAATAATTTTGTACAATTCTGGGTTCCTCGGATACTGGTTTTCCTCACTCAAATTAACCGTTCACTAAAATAGGGGAAAAATAGGAAATTCCTTCAAAATTAGAAATCTCGCTCGAACCAAAATGGATCTCGCTCGAACGACTTCCACGTGTCGACATTGCATCTCGCTCGAATGACTTTGCGCGACTACGCGCGAACTGGACTGTTTCGTCTTCAACCTTTGGTAGTCTCGTTTTTCACCATTATTAAGCTTAAAAACCTCTACAGTTTAATCCCCAACGTCTCATCTTCAATTCCAATCAATAATAACATGGTTATATATCATTCATAACCTCCTAGAATCATTAATTAGTCAAAAATCATTAAGATTACATGAAATCCCCAAATTAATTCATAAGAACCCTAGTTTCCAAATTTTCAATTAAAGAACTCAACCAACCTCAATTCATTCATCAATATTATTTCCAATTTCGTGATAAAACCTCTACATATGATCAAAATTCAGGCTACATAGATTCTCCCTACAACACATGCGATTTTTCTTGTAAAACATATAATTCTTCAAATAAAATATATGATCCTCATTCCTAGACTAACATGGAAGGAACATTAACTAGAAATCAGCAAGATAAATACTTGCCTGGAAATTTTGTTTCTGATTTGTGGAAGAAAGTGGTGTGGTTGTGTTCCTCGTCGCGCGATCTACAATTTGGCGGTGACGGCGGTGCAAACGACGGAGTTTTTGGCCTAGAATTCCTTGGAAAGCTTCTCCACTTCTTCTCCAATGGCCGTTCTTTGGTTTTGCTTATGTTAACCCTAGATAAAAACCCCTAACATATGATATATCCTTGGTGAATTCGTGGGTTTAATTACCCAAAGTATGAAATGCCCAAAACACCCTCCCGGGATGCTAATTAGGCCTAAAAATGCCCCGAGACCAAAAATGAACCCATGGGTACATTATTTTGACTATCTCGACCCTTCTGGACACATTGACGCACTCAGAACGACCATACGAGTGACTTATAATTTATTCACTTTTAATAATCATAATTTAGTCCTGACACGACACTGGCACGTCCCGACTTAAATTTCCATAATTGTCATTTTATTCACTCGTGACAATTTTTATAAAATCAATCTTACATATTACTTTACTCATTTAGTAATATTTGACAAATTTCCAATAATTACTAACTCTCGTCACGCTAGCAAATAATAAACAATTTTCCGAATTAATATTAAATTAATTTATCTCAATTAAATTTAGTACATCCCTAAATTTAAAAGCCACAAAAATACGGGGTGTTACATACTTTTCCCCTAATAACGGAATTTCATCCCGAAATTCCAAAAATAAAGCCTCCCTGGTAAAACAAATATGGATACCTTATCAGTACGCAAACTATCTACATAGTAAGGCGTTTAATTACTATAGCCCCCACCTCGTAGCAAGCTTGTTTAACATTCTCATTAAAGACACTTCACATTGTGCTCCTATCCGACATCATTCGCATAAGACATGCCTATATATTATTAATTCCCATCATTTCAATATCATTAGGAGGCCGCACCTCACTACATGACAACTACTCGGATTTCAAACACAAAACTCCCATTCTGAGAGAAAGCATACGAACATTTGACCACTCTTATTCGCCTAAAACAGTGGTGGAATCCTACCATAGTCATCCGACTCTAACTCTACCAATCCAAAATTTTGATTATTCGCCCATCTCTTAACATTCAGAGTGAGAAAGTTAAGTTTTTTTTTCCCACATCAAAACCTCAATAAGCATCATGTTCACAATAAACAGATACACGTGCTCCCACGGAACCCTTCCATTAGGTAATATCATCCCCCAATTACTGTACTATACTCCACTTGCTAGTTATAACCGTTGCGGAAGTGAAACGATCACAATGAATCCAAAATTACATTCACGCGACTCCACTAATCGTTAATCACCGTGCGCCTATTCCCTAGCTATGGGTGATACATCCTACTCAAATCGAAACGTTGCCCCTGCTGCTTCCTAAAATCCCATATTGAAGGTGGGATTCAAAAACCTCATCCCGATTCAAAATAATACCGTGTAGGACCACATACCGACGCGATCCTTCCTTACAAAGGAAGACTGGGGCACACTAGTCAATATTGTAAATCACCCCAAAGGAATATCAATCACTTCCCTTTTGGGGGACTTGTCCCACATGTTCGAATGGACCCTTGATTTCATCTTGAGGATGGAAACCCATCCAATAAAATTTTACTGACTTTACCGGCCTCCTCCATTACAGGAATTTTTGATAGCCCCACAATTTCTCTGGTCGATCCTCTTATTCCAACCGATCTATATCTATGAGTGGTGCATGCAGAGACTCCTCACTATGTCCCGCTAAACATCAAATTTTACTTGAAATGTCTCACATTAAGTGACACTTAATACTCCCCTTCTTTCCTTGGCATATTATTGAAAGTTCCGACCCGTGTACTTTTCTCCACAATGTGCACTTCTGGACTTTTTATACCATACTAACATCATCACTCTTTGTATGCGCAAGTCGTTCTCACATTCGACTAATTATAACTCCACTCCGAGTGTCCTCCATAATAATTAAATTCTACCCTTCTCAAGGAATACTCCTTTCAAATGGCTTCCCACAGTCTTCCAACCAAATTCGGGTGTGCTACTCTAATCGCACACGTATATATGGATTATCGTCCCCCATGCGACGCTTAATCCACTCTACCACTTCCACCTCGTTATGCTAGTCCCACAAACATATATTCCACACGTCTATTCCCACCCTATAAACCATGCATACTAGCGTAGGCATACTATATACCATGCATAAACCATGTTCGGATGATTCTAGCATCAGCTTCCAGGATGCCTACACACCCTATAAACCATGCATACTAGCGTAGGCATCACATACGCTTCACACATAACACCTAATTCTTTCTTTTCATGCTCACAGCGTGATTACAACACTTGGGTACTCTCAATCACCCTAGAAATTGAAATTTTAAATCCTTCTTATCATCGTTCCACCCCTCAACTCGGGGTGATAAAACTTTTAATGCTTTCTTACCACACAACCGGCTCCACTGGCCTTAAATCATAACTCAACTTCCAACTTACAGATATAATTACCTGCTCCTATTATGACCGAGGTACCAAACTCATAGACTAATGACCGAACATCTCCCTATTTCCAACCTTACGCTAAATTTCATGTGTGGGATGTCTCACAAAGCGAAATCCAAACAAGGAACCCCCCTGATACACTACTACGTAGCATTGTCGGTTATCGAAATCCATTAGGCCCTCCGTCCATAGCATGTATCCCTTTATTCTGTCTCTTGACAGAAAAGTTACATCTCTTCCCGTAATTATACTTAAAATGAACATTTTACCAATTGTACAATCATTCAAAAATTGGTGGTAATCTCACTCCATAAACCTCGAATACATACACTCGGGGATCTCGAAATCCTGTCCCCAAACATATGGGTCCAACTCTTAACTCTCACATCTCTAAAGGATAGATATATCAATGCGCTCTTCCTATCACCAAGTCTTGATCACTAAACATCATAATGAGTTAAATTTTTTCGCTCAACAGTAAACCTAATACATACTGAATCATAACAACAAAGTCCTTACATGCATCGGGATCGAATATCTCGAGCCCACTATTCCCTTCGAAGTCTCTAAAAATAGATAATATAAGTGTGAGTCCGACCCTCTCGCAGGTGAGGCCTCGCCAGAACAAAACATGCTGCACTAATGCAACCATTTCGATAGCCTTGCAATAACTGCCTACTATCGTACTAACCATTGCTATAAAGTTGTAACCAAGACAATATCATACTCGTATATCACATCACTAAAACGAGTAATCTCAATAAAGTATATAACACTATTAATATACCCATTCATCCTCCGTGGATAGCACTAAGGATAATCCCGCTACACTAGGGAAAATATTCACATAATAATAATGTTTATAGTTATACACATTAACTCATCTCACATGCTAATCTAGCAATGAACAAAGAAGTAGTGACTCACTCGGGTCACATAAAACACGCCTCATCCGTCGAGGATAAAACTCATACTTTTACCTCGCCAATCGTGCTGATTGCACAGATGGTCTCCGGACGTGACACATCTGTCTAAACCAAAACAAAACTACTTTAATCGTTGTCCCTTACTAGACACCATACTCTTGTCCCCTATACTCACTTCGGGAAAAATATTTTAGCACGTGTGATTTCACTCTCCACAAAATACCTCGATACTTAATCCACTTATCACCTGTCATACTAACCATATTAGGATTTTCCTTCTGTCGAACTTTGGTAGACTCGATTTCTGATGGCTACCCCCTTCGTTACCTTAGCCTTGTTGGCCCTAAAGAACATGTTACTGACTACAATAGTCCTTACTGAATCTACCCTCACTTGGTAAGAATTCAGCTATCCGAATCATTCAAATGGGTTCCCTGATGTGAATACACACCCCCTTGTGGTGCTACACTACCACTGTTGTATCCAGTCTCATTCTTGACTAAATTCTTTGATTCTTTTAGCTTCCCACACAAAGAAGCATTATCATCTCCATTGACAAAGTATGACATTATCAACCTCTTAATCGACCATCCAACAGAAATCCCTTTTTAAGTGTTAGTAATTATTATTACGAGTCGATCTCCCACTTAGAGTTCTCTCCTCCATTTGTATCTACATCCTCCGATATAAGATTTGCTAATGGATCTGATTCATATTCACAAATGGACCTGTGTCAGGTTCACCTGTGATGAGTTCAGGACAATGTTCACATCTTATTCTGAGAATCTGATAAAGGAACATGTAGTCAAACTGTACCTAAGATTCTCCTATAGGCATAGCATTCCACTTCTAAATGTAGTGGCTAACTCCCACCATGATAACTTTGTTCTTACAAGTCAAGATTTTTTTTTCCAAATTTCCACTTTCAGTTAGCCACACTCCGTCCTATGTCCAAACCTTCGTATACTTTACCTCCTCTGGCAAATACACGCGATTTTTGCATTTCTAAAATTTCCACTGACAGCTCTCTTTAATGTTTCGTCTGACTTTTTCCCAGTTATACCACGTTTGGTGAGTTTACTGTTGTACCTCTTTCGACTATAGCAACACATGGAAATCATAGGCTGCGCCCTAGCCGTCTTTAAAGTCCTAGCTTCTCGTGCATTAATTGGGGTGACCTTAACTTATGGTCATCATCCTCGAATATACTTTACAACCTCAACTAAGCCCTTTCTCCTGATGTCCGCTTAACGACCCTCGTTAGACATCCTTCATTGCTCGGCATACGCACACATCCAAACGCAATTAGAATCACTAATATACAAACGTTATAGAAGGAGAACAGAATCTCAACATAGAAATCAACAATCCTAAACTTAGGGCTCTATATCAAACAAAGCAACATTGGAAGAACTAAAAGCCACACAGATCCTAAAGGACACTAGAACCTGATGCTCTGATACCACCTGTAACACCCCGCCTAATTAAATACCGGGTGATCAGTCCTTTATTAAATTATAATCAAGGTGAACGGTTGGTTCATTCTTAGCATCACTGTCGCAAAATAAACTTTCCAATTTAAACACCCTAAATAATTAAGCTAAGTGTCAAAACCATTTAAAACATTATTTCCATTTATTAAATCCAATTATGAAATTCTTTAATAAGTAACAGTTTAAGATTCATACAAATATTAAGACTGGAAATAAACACCCATGAATTTAACCATTCAGAAAATCCAATACCAATTTTTCTAAAACTACAAGGAAAACCATCCTGACAGTAATCAAATTCCAAAGAGTAAAAATACTAAAGATAAATGAACATAATCTCTGACAAATTCAACTGAATAAGGAAACGGGCGACACATTCCCTAACTAATCAGAACTAGAATGAGAGTAGATTCAACATCGAGGTCGTCTAAGCAATGTCCTGCAACTCCCACATAAGTTGCAGCGCGTCTGGTCCAAAGAATCCACGCAAGTCGCCCCTGCGGCTGGGCAGCTGAAAGATATATATATATATATATATATAAAAGAGAAAAGTGATAAAAGGAAACGGGTCAGAGCCCGAGTGTAAAACAGTTTAAAATTAGTTTAGCAAGTATTTAAAATGCTTACCTGCTAATGCAACAACCATGTTAGTTTGCGACACTCTCTTGAGAATTCTCACCTCTCATCTAGTGTGCACACCTACCGTACTAATAAATCTCATCAATTTCCCTATCTTATTCTCCATAAGGTTTTATCATGTGAAAAGCGAGGTTATGATATTTACTTTAGGAAATCATTCTCTTCAAGATTTCTTACGTTATTTAAAATAACTCATTACCGTTATAAAGTTCCCGAACACTTATAATAGAGTTGAACCATTATACTTATACGCACAGTCGAAAGTTCCCATATAAATATACATATATATATTAGTCACACATATAATATATATACTAACGGCACCCCACATAAGATCTATGGTGCTGTCATACTCTGCTATCAAGTCCCTTTATCACACAAACTAAGGGAAATACTAGTTCGGAATCACTCTCGAACTGTATTAACACAAAACACATACAAATGGAGGCGAAGCATAGTTCCAGGTCACTAAGAGGTCAGCACATACCCTCACGTCTCTTAGGACCGTCTGACTATCAATCAGATAGCCTATACCAAGGAGTCCTATGTTCTAGGGTACAAGTCAATATCCCCCATAAAGGTCCCATCGAGATAAGACTGTCCCGGCGCTATAACCTTCGTGATAGCAAGTAGCGCGGGCATGATTTTTACACAAATACATAATATATGCACAGTCACGCAGTTATATATGTAATTATTCACATTTTCCAAATTAGGTTCACCCATGACCCATAATTATAATTATCCGTTCTTAGCACATATTACTCAATTATCTCGCATAACGGATTCGTCTATTTTATTCTCATTTATAATTTATTTCATACTTAGTTCTCATCTCTCGAAGTATTCTATCTCACTAAGTATAATTTCAGTAGGTATACTCTCACTTACCTTATGGTATAAGTCCTAATTACGATTATCTCACTCTCGTGATCTTCAGGGTAAACTCATCGTCCCAGATATTTAAATCATTACACCTAAACAACTCCCAATAATTTTGTACAATTCTGGGTTCCTCGGATACTGGTTTTCCTCACTCAAATTAACCGTTCACTAAAATAGGGGAAAAATAGGAAATTCCCTAAAAATTAGAAATCTCGCTCGAACCAGAATGGATCTCGCTCGAACGACTTCCACGTGTCGCTCGAACGACTTCACGCCAAATTGCATCTCGCTCGAATGACTTTGCACGACTACGCGCGAACTGGACTGTTTCGTCTTCAACCTTTGGTAGTCTCGTTTTTCACCATTTTTAAGCTTAAAAACCTCTACAGTTTAATCCCCAACGTCTCATCTTCAATCCCAATCAATAATAACATGGTTATGTATCATTCATAACCTCCTAGAATCATTAATTCGTCAAAAATCATTAAGATTACAGGAAATCCCCAACTTAATTCATAAGAACCCTAGTTTCCAAAATTTCAATTAAAGAACTCAACCAACCTCAATTCGTTCATCAATATTATTTCCATTTTTGTGATAAAACCTCTACCTATGATCAAAATTCAGGCTTCATAGATTCTCCCTACAACACATGCGATTTTTCTTGTAAAACATATAATTCTTCAAATAAAATATATGATCCTCATTCCTAGACTAACATGGAAGGAACATTAACTAGAAATCAGCAAGATAGATACTTGCCTGGAAATTTTGTTTTTGATTTGTGGAAGAAAGTGGTATGGTTGTGTTCCTCATCGGACGATCTACAATTTGGCGGTGACGGCGGTGCAAACGACAGAGTTTTTGGCCTAGAACTCCTTAAAATGCTTCTCCACTTCTTCTCCAATGGCCATTTTTTGGTTTTGCTTATGTTAACCCTTGATGACAACCCCTAACATATGATATATCCTTGGTAAATTTGTGGGTTTAATTACCCAAATGTATGAAATGTCCAAAACACCCTCCCGGGATGCTAATTAGGCCTAAAAATGCTCCGAGACCCAAACTGAACCCCTGGGTACATTATTTTGACTATCTCGACCCTTCAGACACATTGGCGCACTCAAAACGACCATACGAGTGACTTATAATTTATTCACTTTTAATAATCACAATTTAGTCCTGACACGACACAGGCGCGTCCCGACTTCAATTTCCATAATTGTCATTTTATTCACTCGTGACAATTTTTATAAAATCAATCTTATATATTACTTTACTCATTTAGTAATATTCGACAAATTTCTAATAATTACTAACTCTCGTCATGCTAGTAAATAATAAACAATTTTCCGAATTAATATTAAATTAATTTATCTCAATTAAATTTAATACATCCCTAAATTTAAAAGCCACAAAAAAACGGGGTATTACACTCTTTTGCACTCCTTGCTGTATGCATATTTCCAACCTAAGCATGTGGTTGACATGATACCAAAATCTGAAATAGAAATAATCAATTAAGGTCTCTGTACTAAATTCTAAAATATGTTGTTTAGCTTCTTAACTCTTTGGATACGAAGTCAGGTGTCCCGAGGACCTTAATCGTCTATTTAAATTTGTTAAATTCGGCCAAATTCAACTAAATAAAGTTATAGTCGTCTATTTTTTGGCCCTTCCTTTTAACTCTCGTATTTACACCCTTACATTTCCCTATATATTTATATTAAAAGTTATTTCACAATAAAATTCCTTAATCTATTTTCGTATAATCCTAAACCTTTTAATTTTCTTTTAAAATATAATAATCATATCTGCCCTTTTTGTATTTGATTTAGTTTTTAAGAGGGTTCCGTAATCTATCAATCTCCATCATTTTTCTAATACTCTTAGTATTTATCCTTTTTTTTCTACATAATCCACTAGCGCGTGTAAACTCATCTTTCAATAAATATTTCCTACCCAAATTCCCCCCCCCCCATTTGTTTTTTTTCCCTCTCTACATTTCATCTCATTTTTATAAACTGTATTTATAAAAGGAATCTTACCTTTGCCCACATTTCTCATCAAAGTTTATTTTCGAATATAAACCCCTTTGCCTCGTCAAAGTTTCATCTTTAAACTAAAACTCCTTAATCTCATTTTTCTATGTTAATAAACTTAAATGTTCATACCGTCCCCAAAGCGACCTTGCAAGGGTCCCCAATGCGACCTTGAATAGTCGACCGGTCTCCCATGGGACCATAGATAGTTTCCCAACCCCTTATGCGATTGTAAATAGTTAACCATTCTTTATGGAACCGTAAATAGTCAACTAATACCCTGTGTGACCTTCATTAGTTATCATGTCTTTTATGTAACCTTGAATAGTCAATTTATTCGCTAAGTGTCCTTAAGTAGTCAGTATGGGACCTTAAACAGTCAGTCACTTGCTCACGCAATCTTAAATAGTCCACTAGTCCCCTATATGATCTTAAATAGTCAACGGGTCCCATCTGCTCCCACAAATAGCCAACCAACTCCAATGCGACCTTAACTACTAAACTCCCTATAGGACAGTCGCTCCCCCATGTAACCTTATATAGTCAAATGTTCTTAAATAATTAGCAGATAACCCGCCCCCACAAGATCGTAAATAGTCATTTCCCAAATTCTACCTAAAATAGTCAATTGTTTCTCTATGTGACCTTGAATCTACAATTCGTCCCATATGTGACTTTAAATAGTCAATTTGTCATGTACGGGACTTTAAGTTGTCAAATGGTCCTATGTCACCTTAAAAAAATCAGTTTTTTTCCTACGGGATCTAAGATATAGAACGTTCTCCAATGTGACCTTAAATAGACAACGATCCTCGATGTGGCTTTTAAGAGTCAACCGATCCCAATACAACATCAAATAGTCAACCGATCCCATATTTGACCTTAAATAGTCAATATGTGACCTAAACTTGTCAATTGAACCCCCATTGGACCATAAATAGTCAACCTCTCCCGTGCGACTTCTAATTGTCAACCTATGCAACCTAAAATATTTAAGGTCACATATTAAATAGTCAATTGAACCCCCATTGGACCTTAAATAGTTAACCTTTCCCATGCGACCCTTAACTCTATACTTATGCAACCCTAAATATTTAAGGTCACATATTGAATAGTCAATTAAACCTTAAATAGTCAACCTCTCCCATGCGACCTTTAACTGTTATCCTATGCAACCTTGAATACTAAGCCTGCCCCTTAAGATACCGGTCTCATATGCGACCTTAAATAGAGGTCGCATATGTGACCTTAATAGTTAACCGTTCTCATATGCGATCTTAAATCGTCAATTAGTCCCCTATGCTACCGTAAATAGTGAATCGGTCCCCTTTGAAACCTTAAGTAAACTCGTCCCCAATAGGACCTTCAAAAGTCAACCATTATCCAATGGGACATAAGGCTTCTCCTCATCGTGAACCTCTCTCAATAGATAACAAGTAAGACAACAAACTTCAAACATCAGGCGACATGTGGCCAAAAGTTTGGGTCATTGACCACAATTCTCTTAACAAATTTTCCTTCGGCTTCTTTGCTTGGGCTTCCCAATAAAACATAATTTCTAGTGCTTTTTTATGCGTGTAAATGCATTGGAGGGTGAGAAATGTTGTAGCAAAATGAGTTATATTTGTGTTGAGTGTACTTTGCTTAACTTTAGAATTAACAATCTTGTCCATTGGACCACTAGATTGATTGCTACCAACCACACTGCTTGGGTCTTCTTCCTTAACACCATAACTCAAACCCTCTGTCGAACCAACCCCCGAATCCCCAAATAAACTATTTTGCTTAGATTTTACTTGCTTGTAATTTGGAAAGGCAGCATAACATTCAGCTTTTGGATCTGCTGGAACCTTTTTGCAAGCTGTAATACCGTTGTGGGTACACGCTAAGTGGTCTTTTAGCTAACTTATGACTTGTGGTCACCAAATTTACACCTAACGCCCTTTTTACCCTCCTTTCGTTATGCATATTTACAACCAAAGTCTTTAGTGGACATGATACCAAAATTTGAAAAAGTAATAATCAACTATGGTTTATGTACCAATTTCTAAAATATGTTGTTTATTTTTAAACTCTTTGGATAAGAAGTCAGGTGTCTCGAGGAACTTAATCGTGTATTTAAATTTGTTAAATTCAGTAAAATTCTTTCATACTCGTCTAATTGTTTTGGCCCTTTCGTTTAACTCTCATTTTTATACCCTTACATTTCCCTCTATATCTATATTAAAAATTATTTTGTCATAAAAATCCTTATTCTATTATCATATATGCCTATACATCTAATTTTCTTCTAAAATTTAATAATCATACCCTATAATTGATTTCGTTCTTAACAGGGTTCTGTAATCTATAAATCTCCGTCATTTTTCTAGTAGTCCTAGTATTTTATTATCTTTTCCTACATGATCTTGTATCCCTAGAAACACATCTTTCAATAAATATTTCCTACCCTCCCCCCCACCATTTTCATTTTTTTCCTCCTTGCATTTCATCTCATTTTTGTAAGTTTTATTTCTAAAAACAATCTTACCCTTGCCCCTCATTTCTCGTCAAAATTTATTTTTCAATATAGACCCCTTTACCTTAACAAAATTATATCTTTAAACTGAAACTCATTAGTCTCACTTTCTTTGTTAATAAACTTACTTTTTACTGGATAGTTAATAAAAGAAATTATTCCTCCCACTTTCCCTTTATTTTCAATAAAATTTATTTATAAATAGTATCAATATTCTCTTACACATACTTAGTACATACCAAGTACCAAATCTATTGTCACAACGTTCTAACATGGTGTGGGCCCCACTATATTACAACGAATGTGAAGCACATTTGGTACTTTGTAGTTCGTCTATGTAAGTGTATTACTATTCTTAAATAAATGAACCATACTCTTTTGACCAGCCAATCTAATTAAAACTCCATTTTTCATAATTAAAAATATTTACTCCATTTTGTATACACAAATAAAGTTTTTAAAATATAAACTTCCCTTCCTCCCTATCCATAGCACCTATTTTCCTACTATATTCCTCCGGCTTTCGACAAAAAATATTTTTGCACTGAAAACTCCCTTTTCCTATTTTCCAAATAAAAATAATCAATTAACAAACAATTTCAACTCATTTATGTTAGGTCCCATAAAATTAATTTTAATAAAGGAATAAAAGTAATTTCGTCCAATTAGAGCAGATCGACACTAGCATTCTTTACTTTTCAACAAAAACATAATTTAAACACCTCCTTTACACTTAAAATTACTTTTGTTAAAGTATCATTATTAAAATCCATACTCTGTAGACTTTTTTTTACATAAAGGAATTTCCTTAATTGCTTTACTTTATTTCGACTATATATATTTTCTTGGATTAAAACATACTGATATATTCTTATTTCAATGAACTTGTTTTTTCGTTAAACCCTTCTTATCCCTCTTTGAACTTTTCTTAGCAAAGTTTTTTTATAATAAAGTTTAGTTAAATTGGTAACTGGTCTCTTATGTGTCCTTAAATAGTCAACCGATCCCCTATTCAGTCTTAAATAATGAACTGGTCTCTCACGTGTCCTTAAGTAGTTAATGTGGGACTTTGAATTGTCGATCGGTCCCCTACGTGACCACAAATAGTCAATCGTTTCCTTATGCGATCTTAAATAGTCAATCACCTCCTGATGCCACCTTAAATAGTCAATTTGTCCCCCATGGGACCTTAAATTGTCATACCGTCTCCCAAACGACCTTAAAAGGGTCCCCAATGTGACCATGAATAGTCATCCGGTCTCCCATTGGACCTTAAATAGTTATCCAGCCCCTTATGCGAGCGTAAATAGTTAATTGTTCCTTATGGATCCGTAAAAAGTCAACTAGTACCCTATTTGACCTCAATTAGTTAACATGGCCTCTAAGCCTCCTTGAATAGTTAATTCATTCGCTAAGTGTCCTTAAGTAGTCAATATGGTACCTTAAATAGGTAGTCACTCCCCCATGCAATCTTAAATAGTCATCTGGTCCCCTATACGACCTTAAATAGTCAATGGGTCCCATATGCTACCATAAATGGCATTGACTCCAATGCGACCTTAATTGCTAAACTCATCCCCTATAGGACACTAAGTAGTCAACATGTCCATTTGGAACATTAAATACTCAACTGATCCCCAGAGGACCTTAAATAGTCAGCCGATCATTTATCAGAGCTTTGTTTATTAGTCGTTTACCCATGCAACCTTAAAGGGTAAACAATTCTTATTGTTAACCGATTCCCTATAAAACCTTAAATAGGCAACCCGTCCCTCACAATATCTTAAATAGTCCTTTTCTGAATGCAACTTGACATAGTCAATTGTTAAGTAGTTAATTTATTCTGTACGGGACCTTAAACTTTTAACTCGTCCCCAATGTCACCAAAAAAATCAATTTGTTTCCTACGGGATCAAAACTATAGAACTTTCTCCAATGTGACCTTGAATTTCCAACAATCCTGGATGTGACCTTTAATAGTCAATCGATCTGCTATATGACCTTAAATAGTTGATATGTGAGCTTAAATAGTTAATTGAACGCCCATTGCACCTTAAATCATCAATCTCTCTCATGTGACCCTTAACGGTCAACCTGCCCGACCTAGAATTTTTAGTTAGTCCCCTAAGCGACGTTTAATTATCAACAAGTCCTTATGCGACCCTAAATAGTCTACTGGTCCACCATGCAAACTTTAATAATCAACTGGTCCCTATGCAACCCTTAATAGTTACCCATTCCTTATATGACCTAAAGTAGTCAACCGTCTCATATGCGACCTTAAATAGTCAATCGGTCTCATATGCGACCTTAAATAGTCAACCAGTGTCATATGCGACCTTTATAGTTAACCGATCTCATATGCGATCTTAAATAGTCAACGAGTCCCTATGGTTCAGTAAATAGTCAATCGGTCCCCTATAAATCTGTCCCCAATAAGTCCTTCCAAAGTCAACAGTTATTCGACCTCTCCTCACAGTCAACCTCTCTCAACAGACTAATAAGTGAGATAATGGTTTTTAAACAATAGGCTACACATGGCCAGAATTTTGGGTGATTCACCACAATTCTCTTCACAAATTTTCCTTCGGTTTCTTTGCTTGAGAAAATTCTGCCCTACAAAACATAATTTCTAGTGGTTTTTTATGCTTGTTAAGGCGTTGGAGGGTGAGAAATGTTGTAGCAAAACGAGTTATTATTGTGTTGAGTGTACTTTACTTAACTTTGGAATCGATAACCTTGTCCATTGGAGCAGTAGATTGATTGCTTCCAACCCCACTACTTGGGGCTTCTTCCTTAACACCATAACTCAAACACTTTGCCGAACCCGCCCCCATCTCTGCTAACAAACTGTTTTGCTTAGCTTTTACTTGCTTGTAATTCGTCAAGGCAGCATAACATTCAGCTTTTGCTTCAGCTGGAACCCTTTTACAAGCTGTAATACCATTTTGGGTATGCGTTAAAGGGTCTTTTAGCCAACTTATCCCCCCACTTGACTTTTGGTCACCAAATTTACACCTACACCCTTTTTGCACTCCTTTCGGTATGCATACTTCCAACCCAAGTCTTTGGTTGACATGATACCAAAATCTGAAATAGTAATAATCAACTAAGGTTTATGTACTAAATTCTAAAATATATTTTTAGCTTCTAAACTCTTTGGATACGAAGTCAGGTGTCCCGATGACCTTAATCGTCTATTTAAATTTGCTAATTTCGGCTAAATTCAGCTAAAAAATAGTCGTCTATTTTTTTCCCCTTCATTTTAACTCTCGTTTTACACCCTTACGTTTCCCTCTATATTAATATTAAAAGTTATTTTGCAATAAAATTCCTTAATCTATTTTCGTATAAGCCTAAACTTTTAATTTTCTTTTAAAATTTAATAATTATATCTGCGCTTTCTATATTTTTTTAGTTATTAAGAGGGTTTCGTAATCTACCAGTCTCCGTCATTTTTCTAATACTCTTATTATTTTATCCCCTTTTCCTACATAATCTTCTAGCTGTGTAAACTCATCTTTCAATAAATATTTCCTTCCAAAAGTCCCCCCTCCATTTGTTTGTTTTTCCTCTCTACATTTCCTCTCATTTTTATAAACTTTATTTATAACAGGAATCTTACCTTTCACCACATTTCTAATCAAAGTTTATTTTTGAATAAAAACCCCTTTGCCTCATCAAAGTTACATCTTTAAACTAAAACTCCTTAATCTTATTTTTCTATGTTAATAAACTTAAATAGTCATCCCGTACCCAAAGCGACCTTGCAAGGTCCCCCCAATGCGACCATAAAAAGTCAACCGATCTCCCATGGGACGATAGTTACCCGACCCCTTATGTGAGTGTAAATAATTAACTATTCCTTATGGATCCGTAAATAGTCAACTAATACCCTGTGTGATCTTAATTAGTTAACATGTCCTTTATGCAACCTTGAATAGTCAATTCATCCGCTAAGAGTCCTTAAGTAGTTAGTATGGGATGTTAAACAGTCAGTCACTCCCTCACGCAATCTTAAATAGTCAATAGGTCCCCTATACGATCTTAAATAGTCAACGGGTCCCATATGCTACCACAAATAGCCAACTAACTCCAATGAGACCTTAACTACTAAAGTCGTCCCCTATAGGACAGTAAATAGTCACCATGTCCGTTTGGAACATTAAATACTCAATGTCCTTAAATAATCGACCGATCGTTTTTGCGAACTTAAATTCTCAGTCGCTCCCCCATGCAACCTTAAACAGTAAATCGTTCTTAAATAATAAGTATGTTTTCTTTAAAATCTTAAATAGAAAATTTGTCAGACAATCCGCCCCTCACAAGATCTTAAATAGTCTTTTCCCAAAACATAAATAGAAAAACCATGCTCTCCCTTCTCTCTAGAACCCCCAACCCAAATCGTATACAACTACCATCCAAACACCCTATCCAACTCTATCAACACCATCTAACTCGTCATGGCAACCATGAAAACCCCTCCTCTAAATCTCAGACATTCTATTATTCTGGCAAGAAAAGTGGAAACCCCTATCAGTCACGGTCCACTTAAGCAAAACCCTCTGGGGGTGACTGAGTTCAAGGATATTGAGGAAGATCAAGTGTTGGCAGTCGCTAGTGGTAACTTCAGGGTGTTCCCTACGGAGGAGTGCTCCATCTTGCCTCCTTCTCCACTGCCTGGCCATGTTAAGGCACATGGGTTCAACAGTGTCGTTGGAAAAGAGGGTCAGGTCAGAGTGATTGACACTATTATGTGGTTCTTCCTTAGAAGTAAAGGGCTTTCTGAGGAAGACGTGAATAACCATTGTCATTTTGTTGGCCGGTGCAATGGTTGTGCGCGACCTATGGTAGCAGGGGAGCCTTCTATGGGGTCTAGCTCATCCAGTGGGGCTAATTCAGGCACTGGGTTCAATGGTACGATGTTGTGTCAGTCTTTGGTAGATCAGGAAAAGGTATCAGTGTATCAGGTCAGTGATTTTGTTCAGTAGTCCGTACCCCCCTCCCATCACCTTTTGAGGCACAAAGATAGGACGTGGATCTCCGTGGCGGCAGCTACGAAATAACCTAAGATCAAACTAACCTACCACCAACCCTCTATGGTGGATACTGTGATCATGGTCACGCCACCTGCGGTTGTGGCTAATGGGGGCCATAGGAGGTGGGAGAATGATATGGTGGGTTATTCTCTGGGGAAAAAACTCTCGTTCTCCTACGTGAACAACATTGCGAATATAATGTGGAGCAAGTTTGGGATGACTAAGCTCATTGCACACGACAATGGTTTCTTCTTCTTTCTTTTTGACAACCCTACTCAACGTGACGAGGTTCTTGATAACGACCCCTGGCACTTTGCAGGAATGTTCATTATTCTAAATAAATGGTGAGCTAACTTCAACTTTAACAAGGAAACCATGAAGAATATACCCATATGGGTGAAATTTCAAGATATTGCCGTTCATCTTTGGACAGAGGAAGGGCTCAGCTACGTCGCGAGCTCGATGGGACTACTATTGTATGCCGATGCAGTAATGAAGGAGATGAATAGAATTTCTTATGCCCATATTTGTATTGAGGTGGAAGCAAAAGTGTCCTATCCTAGCAGCACCAACGTACTACTGAGGATGGTGCAATTGAACCCGTAAGAGTTGAGTTCCACACTAAGCCGATTGTACCCTAATTGTCTTGTATTTGGCCACAATGTTAGTAGATGCACTAAAGGCAAGGAACGTAGTCTGCAGCGAGACACTGAAGCTATGAAGATGAAGTACCATGCTGGAGTTGAATGGACTCAGGTCCTGAAGAAGCATATCTCCACTAATCCCACTGTCAGTGAGAAGGGACAACCATCTAGAGTTGTGGAAAAGGTTCATGAGGAGGCAAAGAATACAGAGAAGAATGTTAAGATAGTTCAACAAGTGGTCTCACCTACCATCTGTTTATCTAATTTGTTTAGCGCGGTGGATAACGATAGTGAGTTTGAGAATACTCCGGAACCAACAACCTTAGCTAGAAGAGTTACGATAGTGGACAGTTGGCAAACAAGCTCAAGGGGGAGATGATCAAGTCGGGATACTCCGATGGCAAGAACAAGAAAAAGGGAAAGGGGAGTAAAAGTTAATGATTAAGATCGGATCTTGGAACATTGGGGGTCTCATTTCACCCCATAAACATAAGGAAGTTAGTAAGTTTATTAGAGATAAACAACTTGATCTGGTATGTTTATTTGAAGCCAAAGTTAGGAGAAATAACTTATGCAATGTAAGGAATAATTATTTTTTCCATTGGGATTGCATTGATAACTGCCCTATTGGGGGGGGGGGGGGGAGTGGCTAGGGTGATTATGGGTTGGAATCCGAATAATGTGACTATTACGTTGGTCCAGTCACACCCTTAAGTCATGTTGTGTAAAGTGTAAGTTTGTGGGAGAAACTGCGGGTTTTTTGCAACGTTCATTTATGGGGATAACTTACCTAACAGAAGAGACCTATTATGGGATTTCTTAAGACTTAATAGTGGAAGCACCGAAGGCCATCCGTGGGTTCTTATGGGGGATTTCAACGTGGTGATATCTCATGAGGAGAAGAATAGGGTGCATGGCATTGATGTGGCTGCTACAGAGGCCTTCAACCAGTGTATCAAGGACATCCATGTTGATGACATGACGACGAATGGGTTATGGTTTACGTGGAACAAACCTCAGGAGGGCTGTAAGAATGTCCAATTTAGATTGGATAGAGTTCTTCATAATGACACTTGGAATTCTATTTTTCCTGAGTCTCAGGCTATCGTTCTTCCTCAGAGTGTTTTGGATCATTGCCCCATCACTATCTTGCTATCTTCCATGGAACCTAGTAGACCAAAGCCATTTAAATTCTATAAATTTTGGATGGGGAATGCATATTTCTAGGACGTTCTTTCCAACTCTTGGCACCAGTATGAGGAGGGCATTCCGATGGTGAGATTAAGCAAGAAGATGAGTAGGCTAAAGAGTAATCTCAAAGGTTTTAATAAAAACTTTTATAGCCAGCTATCCAGGAGAGTGGAGAAGGCGAAGCAGTTGTTGGATGACGTTCAAGTTAGACTGGATAATGATGGAGGCAACTAGTGCATTCAAACGGAGGAGAGAGTCAGTTAACGCATTATTTGGAACTTAGAGACGCTCAGGAGTCATTCTACAAGCAATGCTCCAAAGTTAAATGGCTCCAATTGGGTGATGGGAATAACGCCTTTTTCCATAAGAAGGCCAATCGGGTAACTGCTAGGAGGAAAATTATAAGTATAGAGGACGAGAATGGGTTACGAGTTTAGGGCATTCAGGGTGTGGCTAACACGGCAATGAGGTTCTTTTGCAACCTTCTGAGCAACATTAACACATGTGCGGATCCTATTCCAATTCTTAAGGCGACTGTCACTAAGGCGATTAGCGATGATGCAGTTGCGGAATTGTGTAATCCCATTGATGATGATGAGATAAAGGTGGCCATGTTCACTATTGGGCCTGATAAAGCCCCGGGTCTCGATGGATTTAATGCGTATTATTTCAAGAAGAACTGGGAGGTGGTGGGTGCGATGTTGTTGAGGTCGCTAAGTTCTTCTTCAGTTGCAGCTACTTGCTTAGACAGTATAATTGCGTGACCTTGGCCCTTATTCCTAAGGTTACCACTCCTAATGGTATGCATGATTTCAGACCTATTTCCTGTTGTAATACCATCTACAAGTGCATTTCAAAGATTCTTGCTAATAGGATGAAGCCTATCCTCCCCCAAGTTATCAATCCATGTCAAGCTGCGTTTATTAAAGGGAGTTCCATTTCTGACAATATCCTTCTCCTGCAAGAGATTATAAGGAGTTACCACCGAGAGCTCAGCCCGCCTAGATGCACTTTGAAGATTGATCTGTTGAAGGCATATGATATTGTGGACTGGGAGTTTCTTTTCACGTTATTATCTCATCTTGGCTTTCCCACTATTTTTTTTGGATGGATTAAAGAGTGCTTCACTAATTCACTAATACTAGGTTATCCATTAGCTTGAATGGGAAACTTTATGGGTTCTTTGCGGGGAAGAGAGGTTTGAGACAGGGTGACCCCCTCTCACCATCTCTTTTCCTTCTCATTATGGATACTTTCTCTTGTATCTTTGACAAGGCTTGCACTGATCCTATATTCACTTATCATCCTAGATGCAAGAGGTGGGTCTTAACCACCTTTGTTTCGCAGATGATGTGATTATTCTGTGTGTGTGTGGGGGGGGGGGGGGGGGCATTTCCTCTTGTACCATTGTGAATAAGGCGGTGGATGATTTCTATAACATTGCGGGCCTTAAGCTCAACCTCAACAAGAGAATCTTCTACTGCACGGGTATAGGGGAGGAGAGAATCAAGCAGATTGGGGATATTCTTGGCTTCACACACAACAATCCTCCCTTCTTGTACCTAGGGGTGCCTCTCTTCACTTCTAGACTCAAGAGTGAGGATTGTCGTAGGCTGATTGATAGGATTACTGTGAGGATTAATTGTTGGACCAATAAATTTCTTAGCTACACTGGCAGACTTCATCTTTCTAAGTCTGTTCTTTTTGGGATCCAAGTCTATTGGTCTAGCCTTTTCATTTTGCCCAAGGGAGTTATCAGTATAATTGAGTAGCTAATGAAGGACTTTCTTTAGATGGGCTCTGATCTCAAACACTCGGGGGCCAAGGTGGTGTGGAAGGACCTTTGCTGTTGCTATGAAGAAGGTTGTCTTGGTATTAAAAGCATCGAGAGGTGGAATGTGGCTGCGATATTGAAGATGTTATGGAATCTCAGTAGCAAGAAGGACTGCTTGTGGGTTAAGTGGTGCAATGTGTATAAGATCAAGAAAAAGGGTCTATGGGCTATCACTATTATGAGCGACACGTCTTGGAGCTGGAGGAAGATAATGCAACTGAGTCATCTGATCAGACCTCTAATCAAGTGGAACATTGGCAATGGAGATGATACTTTTTTATGGTATGATAATTGGCATTCCCTGGGGCCACTACATCCTTTATTTGGGGATAGAGTTATGTATGATGCTGCTAGCAACCATAAGGCTCTGGTGGGTTGACTACATTGTGGAGAGCAGTTGAAGATCGCCTGTTGCGGTTACCTAGAAACTTCTGGAAATTAAGAATGCGATCTTGCCCCACATTAGACAGGACTCTTGTGATGAGGTGGTCTGGACTCCCAACCAGTATGGGTTCTCTATTGGATGGCTTACGATGAGATTACTCCTAGCTCGCCTTCTATTTTTTGGCATAACATCGCATGGAATAAGGTTAAAATTCCTAAATGTGCATTTATTTTATGGATGATATGTAGGGATGCCATTCGCACTAAGGACAAGCTCCACAATTGGGGCATTTCTAAGGATAATTTGTGTTGTAGCTGCGTTAATGGGATTGAGACCACTGCACATGTCTTCAATGAGTGTCATGTTGCTGTGGAGGTGTGGAAGGAGGTTCAGACTAGGAACCAGGAGTACAAAGACCCTTTGGACGATGGCGAGATGCTTCATGCCATTTCAAATTATACCGATCCCAGCCTCTATAACCGTATTAGGTGTATTTTGTTCTCTACTACTATTTATTGCCAGCGGTTGGAGCAAAATGCTAGACATTTCAAGCAGGTGTCTAAGAGCAGTGATGTCATTGACTATTTTGTTTTGTATGACCAGTCAAGGTCTTATGCAAAGCTTCCCGGGCTTGAAGCAATTTGTGGACTTTGTAATTCTATCTTCCAGTCATTGTATTATTCGACTTTGGGATGACCTGAGCAGGGGAACATTGCTATTGTAGGTCTGTACCAATTCTTACTCGACCTATATACGATTGGAATGTTCCATTATCTTTTTATTAGGTATGTATGAAAATACCATTTCCATAATTTTCAGTATAATAGTTGTACAATTATATAAAACTATACATTACTATAGACTCACTAAAGGAGTGTTTGGTTTAGACACCCCAATCTCTCACCCCTCTCTAATTAATTCGGTTCCTGGATCATATTTTCATCATTTTAAATTTCCTGAATTAATCATTATTATTTCCCCACACAATTTACCTCATAAATACATCACAAGAAGTGTTTGGAATGTGTCACCCATACCGACGTTATTTCCTAGCAATCTCACTCTATTTACGAGTGCTAAGCTTGATTGCAAAACAATAATGGGAACCAACCCCAAATTACCCTTTAATATATTTATATCCAAGTATATCCATATCATTTTCACAATACTATGTTAATTTTATTATGATTGAAAACAAAAATTAGTCACTTTTTGGGATCAAGTGGTTCTCATAATTGTAAAGTTTATGAAAATAAGGTTTATTTGTATTATGTAATCGTATTCGTATGGAAATTTCAGGGTTTTATTTCGAGGCTAGTCTTTTCTAAGATTTTGGAATACCAAATTAGGGTTTTAATTTCAAATTAACTTTTCATTTTAAGGATTTTTTTTCTTTTATGTTTTGTAATTGTTATGCTTGAGCTTTAGGTTTGTGGTCTGAGATCCATTTGAGCGTAATTTTCATTCATATGTAATTGTATCCATATAGAAATTACATGTTATAAACCTTCATATGTTGCCCTATGCTCAAATACAATGAATTAGGTTCAATCTATTGTAGTAAGGCACATTATATAATATGACTCGTCTTTAAATATTTGTTCAATTTAATTTGCTTCTATAGTGCAGCATGATGCTTGCTCCATATCTTGGTTTTAAGTTTTGATATTTTTTTTTGTAGTGTTTGATTTGTGAATTGTTGATCTTTTTAAGGATTTGTTTACTCTTTTCATTTTGACTTTTTGATATATGTTTTGTGGTTAAAACTAATATTTTTTGATTAATCGAAAGATCTTTTGACTGTGAAGATCACGAAAATAGATTTTCTTCATACCTTTTACCATATGTAACTCTATGATCAAATAAACTAAAATATAATCAATATACTATAATAAGGTACACAAAATAACGCTTTCCCTTTTCTCTATAAATAGTTGATCTTTTTTTAAGGGTTTATATTTCCTCTTAATTTTGATTTGTTGTTGATATATATTTTATGGCAAAAACTAATGTTTTGTGACTAAATTAAGGATCTTTTGATTATGAAGATAATGACTATGGTGTGTTTGGTAACCCCAATTTGATGCCTTCGAATTGAAATTTGAATATTTTGTGTTAAAAAATTTCAACATTTGAACTAAAAATATTGTAATTCCAATTCCAAGGTATGGAATTGTGGCTCCCAAACACAACCAATGAGATTAATTTAGGATCTCCCGAATGTTTATTATGGTTTTTTGCGTTGGTTTAGCATCGTTGTTTGATGCAATTTCGGGTCGTTGTTTTGGGTTTTCAATATGGGATGATATAATGGGTTTTTGTATCCATACACTATGTCAAACTTTTTCTCAAAGTTGAGAGTTGCTTATGTGGAATGAATCAACACTGAAACAAGGTTATGTTGAAACAAATATGTTCTCAAAATGGTCAGAAAATTTATGTTCAATGTCTATATCTATGCCATTGTTTGTGTCAATACCAGAGTGGAGGGGGCTCATCTATGTCTATTAGAAGCACTCTTATCTAAGTTGAAGACCAATGGGTTTGCATTGTCTTGTCTAGTAAGTGATTTTTTAGTATTCTGGCCTTATTGAATTGTTAACGGATTAAGAAAATGCTCTAGATCACTTCGTTTTGAACCTTAAACATTTGACCTTTTATTCACTATGGGAATTAACATGTTGCTTACCATTTAGACTACGTGCTCGTGTGTTATTAGATGAGAGATTTTCTCTCCATCGAATACATGTAAATCATTTATATTTCCTGACTCGCTTTGTTTTAGTTATTTTTTTTGGTGGCCTTTCAAGTTTTTCTAAAATTGGAATTTTCTGGCCGATTCCCATTTTTTTGGCAACACGCACCCCTGATCACGCTTTGCCCTCGCATGTCCCCCGGTCGCAGTCGTGGCAATAACCCCTGCAAGCGCGGGTGTGTAACAGGGGTAAACATGTCCTTTTCTTCTCCACACACGTGTATCCTTCTAATATTTAGAAACCAACACTTTTTCCTTTACCAGTTCATTCTCTCCAGAACCCTAAGAGGGATGTATCATTTTTTCCTCTCCAAACCTCCATTGTAGCTACATTCTCCTCCCATCTGATTCGTCTAGGTAATTTTTTTCGACTCAATCGTCATTGGAGTAAGCATAGAAGGAAGCATGCGTGTTGAAAGAGTACTAAATTCAATAATCGAGAGTCCCACACACATTATTTCGAACACTCTATAGCGGTATGATAGGTAGCATATTGTATCTCACCGCTAGTAGTCTTGATATAACATATAGTGTAGGTGTATGCACCCATTTTCAAGCACGTCCGAAAAAATTCCACTTCTTAGTAGTTAAGAGAGTTATTATGTGAGTGGGACTTTCGATTATAGAATTTTGTACTCTGTCAATATGCATGCTTCATTGTATGCCTACTCCGACTCGGAGATGTACGATGAACAAAAGAGTGGTTTTTTTATCTAGGTAGTGCACTTGTGTCTTGGCGTAGAAAGAAACATAATTCAATTTTAATTGTCGACTGTGGAGGCCGAGTACAAAGCTGCAGTTAGTTGTTGCACATAAATTATCTGGATGAAACAAATGCTTTGTGATTATGCAGTAGATCAAGAGACGATGATTATATATTGTGATAATACAAGTGCTATAAACATTTCAAAAATCCCATGAACACTCTCGCACTAAGCACACCAGTATTCTTCATCATTTCATCCGCGATTTGGTTAAGGAAAATGTTATTTCCATTAGTTATGTTTTGACAGACGTTTAATACGCTGATATCGTCCCGAATCTCCCGACTCATTTAGGTTCGGAGAACTTAGGAATCCTTCGGGGTGCGCTCTATAGAATATGATGTCGTCGTATTCTAGATTAGGATCTATTATCTCTTGATCTAGTTATTTCTATACATAAATCGTTTATGAAACTCTTGTAACATCTTACTTCTTACTTTTATTTTTTCTATTTTTATTCTCAGTTCAGAAATATTTATATACTTTTATAATCTTCATTTTGAAAAACCCAAAAATATTTTACAATTTTATTTGTCTTTTCAAAAACCCTAAAATATTTTTATTTCGGATATCTGAAACACTATATTGCTATTTGAGTCTTATAACCCATCTTTTGGTCACTGCCCATCTTCTTAGTTTTATGTATCTCGTAACGTGATAGAGTTCATTCTAATCTCACTTGAATATTTTATATCATTCACCATAGACTTCTAAAATAAACTCGTGTCTAAAGTATCCCATTTTGCACACACATACACACAAATGAATTAAGCTGTATCTTCGATGCATATCTACTAGCCAATCTGATTTTGCTCGTTTGCACTCGATTGGGCCTAATACATTTTCTTCGCTAGATTTTTCAGCGTTGCATGTAAGAACCGTTGCTTGTGAGGATTCTTATAAAAAATGATGAGAGGCGCAATAGGAAATTTTTCCCTAAGTGAGGTGAAAGCTCCATTGGCAAAATTGTCTATTATGCGCTCCTTAAGAAAATATTATTAAAAAAATAGCAAAAAAAATAAAAAACAAATGCATTTTCAGGGAGATATAAATCGAAGACCAATGGGTTTGCAATGTCTCGTCTAGAATGTGATTTTTTTATGTATTGTGGCCTTATTGAATTGTTAACGGATTCGAAAAAAGCTCTAGATTGCATCGTTTGAACCCGAAACATTGGACATTTTATTCACTATGGGTATTAACATGTTGCTTACCATTTAGAATACGTGCTCGTATGTGGATTAAATGAGAGATTTTCACTGGCCAAATATACGTCAATCATCCATTTCCCTGACTCGTTGTGTGGTGTTGAAAAACGTCAAAAGTAAAGTTTAATGCTATTAATTTTTTTTTTTGTTTTATATGAAATTAAATTTTCCTTTATTTTTATTTTAGTCGATTTTTTTGGAGGTCTTTCAAGTTTTTCTAGATTTTTTTATTTGGATAGTGCACTTGTGTCTTGGCGTAGAAAGAAACCAAAATCCAATTTTAATTGTTGACTGTCGAGATCGAGGACATAGCTATAGTTAGTTGTTGCGCACAACTTGTCTAGATGAAACATTTTAGTGATGACATAACTGTATATCGTACAAGTGCTATCGACATTTGCAACAACTAACTATAGCTATGTACTTGGCCTCGACAGTCAACAATTAAAATTGGATTTTTTTTTCTTTCTACGCCAAGACACAAGTGCACTATCCAAATAAAAACAATTTAGAAAAAATTTAAAGGCCTCCCAAAAAAATCAACTAACATAAAAATTAAGGAAAATACAATTTCATATAAAAGAAAAAAATGAAAGTTAATAGCATGAAATTTTACTTTGACATCTTTCAACACCCCACACAACGAGTCAGGGTGACATCTTTCAACACCACACAACTAGTGTCTAAAGTATCCCATTTTGCACATACGTACACATAGATGAATTAGGGTGTATCTTCGATGCATATCTACTAGCCATTCTGATTTTTCTTGCTTTCACTCAATCGGGCCTAATATATTTTCTTCACTAGATTTTTGAGCATTGCATGTAAGAATCATTATTTGTGAGAATTCTTATAAAAAATGATGAGAGTTGCTATGGGAAGTGCTGGCCTAAGTGAGGTAAAAGCTCAATTGGAAAAATTGTCTTTTTTATGCTCCTTAAAAAATATTGTTCACAAAAAAATGCAAAATAATAAAAAACAAGAGCATTTTGAGGTAGATATAAGTTGAACACCAATGGGTTTGCAATGTCTCGTCTAGTAAGTGATTTGTTTTTTATTCTAGCCTTATTGAATTGTTAATGGATTCAGAAAACGCTTTAGAACGCATTATTTGAACCCGAAACATTTGACGTTTTATTCACTATGCGAATTAGCATTTTGCTTACCATTAGTGCTCGTGTGTGAATTAACTGAGAGATTTACCCATTTTTTGTGATTTGTGTGGTGTTGCAAGGCATCAAAGTAAAGTTTAATGCTATTAACTTTCGTTTTTTGTTTTATATGAAATTGTATTTTCCTTAATTTTTATTTTAATTATTTTTTTGGTGTCCTTCAAGTTTTCCTAAGATTGGAAGTTTTTGACCGATGTCTATTTTTTTTGGTAACACGCACCCCTGACCGTGCTTTGCTCACGCATGTCCCCCGATTGCGGTTGCGATGATGATCCCCGCCCATGGGCATGGGTCTGCAGCGGGGGTAAACATGTCATTTTTTCTCCACACACGTGTATCCTTTTAATATTTAAAACCCAACATTTTTCCTTTACCAATTCATTCTCTACAAACACTACGAGGGTTGTACCCTTTTTTCCTCTCCAAGACTCTATTGCTGCTCTATTCTCCTCCCATCTTATTCATTCATGTAATTTTTTTTGATAAATTTTAAATACTAAGGTCCACTAATTATCTTCTTGTAGAAATCCACGCTAGTGGAATAACAAGTGGACCTAATAGCAAATTATCCTTGAATGTTTAAAAATTGTCAACAAGGGACCTAAGTGTAAATTCCCATTTTTCTTACTCAATCGCTATTGGAGTAAGCATTAAGGAAGCATGCGTGTTGAAAGAATACCAAATTATATAATTGAGAGTCGCACTCATATTATTTCGGACACTCTATAGGGGTATGATAGGTAACCTGTTGTATCTCACCGCTAGTCGTCTTGATATAACATATAATGTAGGTGTTTTGCACCCGTTTTCAAGCACATCCGAAAGAATTCCACATGTTAGTAGTTAAGAGAGTTATCAGGTAAAGCCTAAGTAAGTGTAAAATGGGTCCTTTTTCGGATGGTTGAGAGATTCTCTCTCTAGGGTTACGTCTCTTCCATTCTCCAACCAGCCGCCCACTTCCTGTTCCTCCCTCTTCTTTGTGTTTTCCCCACCCCTTCCTAGCTGATGAACCCTCCCATTTTTAATCGATATCCCCTCTTATGTTCTTCATGTCAGATTGGTTGTAATCTTCGAGGTTGGGTTATGGCCCCTTCTGGCTTGTTTGCCATCATGATTAAGGGCTTCACGTCTGTCCACGATGGATGGATCCACCTCTCAAGTTTATTTTCTCTTGCTGGTGTTGGGGTAGATGTGCTGATCGGACTCTGTTTCTACCCCCGGGGATGACGATCAAACCTTCTCTCTCCTTGCCCTACTTGTGACCGTCATCCTACTGGTGCGCTTCATGTCAGGTCAGAGGTTGTTTCCCTTCGATGCTTGGTTTGATTGTGTGATGGTGTTTTTGGTGAGAAACTGGTTGTTTGGGCTTGGGCTTGGAGGCTCGGAGTAACCCACGGTTTTGCGCCGATTTCAGTGTAGTTTCAAATGATTCTGATATGTTTTTTTTACAATTGTGATGGTGTTAATGTTTGTGACTCTTGGTATTTCTCTGCTTCAGAAATTATTGAGTTCGGTCTGTGCACCGTCTCCGATGGGTCTATTCTGAGATCATGGACTTCTGGTTAGAGGTCTATCTCTCCTTCTGGCGGCGATAATTTCTGTATGGGTTTTCTCCGCTGCGTGGTTGCCTTGCAACGGTTGTCCCTTGCTTGGCCTGGTGTTGCTCTGGCTTTTGGTCCCCTCGTGATGCTTTATACCCCGAATAGACGGATTTTAGTTGCTAAAACTGTACATTTTATACCCCGAATAGATGAGTTTTAGTTGTTAATTCTCGGAAATTTGGGTCTTATGTGCTATATTGTCTATTTTGTAGGTCGAATGCACATTGCGGTGTTCAAATTCTTATTTCAAGGCAATTGTGCGATTTATGGAGCTAGTTACCAATCCCGAACCCCGAGCCTAAACCTAGCCCAAATCATCACCCCAAGCTTGTGTGTGTTTAGTTTATGGCTTTTTATATTTTTTATATTTTTAGTTTGAGTCATTTTTATTTTTAGGATTTATTTAGAATTTTTAGGTTTTATTTTCTATTTTTCTATTTTATCCTTATTAGTATAATTTTATTTTATTTTGATTTTTATTGGTTTTTAGTTTTTATTAGGATTAGATTTTTAGGATTTCATTTATTTTTTAGTTTTATTAGATTCTATTTTTATTTTTATTTTTAGTTTCGATTTTTATTTGAATCTTTGTTTTATTTTAGAATAGAATTTTTTTTTTACGTTTTTATTTTATTTTATTAATTTTATTTTATTAGTGTTATTTTTAGGTGTCCAAATTAAACACACACATTATTACACACACACTTATCCTAAACTCACTCACACCTTTAAACCATACACACTCACACATCCAACTCACTCACCTCACCCACACCAATCTCCCCTACACCTCACCTACACACTAATCCCACCCAACCCATCTTGAACCTCTCACACCACTTTCCCATCTCTTCCACCATAACCCATATATACCTCCATCTCTCACCATAACCTCAAAGACCCATTTACATAAACCACCCTTATATCACTTGCTACCCCCAGCCGGAATCCATCTCCGGCCACAACTGGTCGACGACCCCTGGTCCACTCCGACCACTCACCGGCCAATCAGCCACCTATCACCCCTCTCGATCCGACGATCCCTACTACCCCTTGACCTGGAACCCATTCTGAAACCAACCCTAGCCAAACCTCCATTACCAAACCCGAAACCACCCCAACCGCCGGCGTTCCATCCCACCTGCGGCGACCCGAGAACCAACGACGCCACCTTCGTCCTTTATACCTCCGAACCCCTGTCAAACTCGAACCCGGTGCTAACCCGTGAGCCCCCTACCGCGGGTCCAACCCGGACCACTCCCCAACTCCCAATCTACCGCCGGTGGCCCCCCTTTCCAAACCCGTCGCCTACCATACCATTTCCAGCAGCAGACTCGCGTCCCCGTCGGAACCCGAAAACCGTCCACCAGCCCCGGCGCGACTCCCCATTGCCACCGCCAACCCTCCTCACCTCCGGCGTTAAAACTACCAACACAACTAAACCGAACCCCCATCGCGACCCTTTACCCAGAATCGAGAACCAAACCTGCAAACCCAAACCCACCTTACCCATTTTCAAACTTCCAAACCACGATTTCTCCACATCTGCCAAAGCCAACTAAAAACCAAATAACTGACCACATGTCTTTTAACCAATTTAAACCCCTTTTCCTTTTTTTACCCCCAACTACTCTTTTTTACCCAATGCCCAAAATACCGCTCAAACCAAATCTGATTTTATCCTCACCACCACACTTCCTACATGACCTCACCTCTTACCCATGCACATGTGTGCATAATTCCCTAGATACACTCACCCAAATATCTTCCATATCCCATACACCCTTGTCTTCTCATTTTTACCCCCATGCTCCATGCCAACTATTTAACGGATGGAAGACTCCATTTGTAGAAATCTTTTGAGATATCAATATTTGTAGAGAGAATTCTAGAGAGAGATAGGTTAGATTAGAAAATAAATTAGGAAATTATTTTTGTAAATAGTTTTTCTTTTTATTTTTAGAGATTATTGAGTTATAAATTGTGAGTAATTCAATTGAGTACTATATTGAATTGATTATTGTTGGATGCTCAATTTGGATGGATAGTGCTTGATTTCAAGGAAATAAGAGTTCAATTTCACTTCAAGAGATTGGGTTTGATTGTTCTCTTCTCGTCTCATTTATTTTATGCCTTTGATTATTAATTTGTCAAATCTCATACCATGTTAGGCTAAATCCCCTTTCAAGGGGTGGGGGAAAACCCTTCTTTGATGTTATTTTAGTTTAATTAGTTTGATTACTTGAAAATTTCCCTTTGAATGTTAATTTTGATCCCTCACCCTTAAATTTACGCCTCGAGAGAGGGTAAATGATTTTCGAGAGAAAATCCAAATTCTAAGTTATAATACCCATTTTAGATTCGAACTAGAGATAAGGGTTTCTTGAGTGGGGTGCTATTACTTGAATTTCAACTCTAAATTTATTTTCTAAGATTTACATAAATTTTAATTGATCGATCCTAGCGGACGATTAATTAAAAGGAGTGTAGATCAATTTTCTAGAGTTGTGGGGTGTTAAACTTAATTTTCTAAAAGATTACTATTAAAATTACATTTGCAACGAGAGTTGATTTGTAATTTTGATATTAATTTGGGAGAATTCAAATAATTAAATTAATTAATTAGAATAGTTAGAATTTGTGGTGTAGTCCCACTCCTTGATTGTTCTCACATTTATTTACCTCATTTATCTCATATTTTAGTGTTAGACTTTATTTTTCACTTTTAGTCACTTTCTAATTAGTTGTTTTCATCTCACATTTTAGTTTAGTGTTATTTCACATCCTCACCCTAATTGTTTTAATATTTGAAAAGATAAAAAAAAAATTAGAAAAGTGAAAAAGCACAAAAATAAAATAAAAAGTGAACTACAATTGAGTTTGTCTCTAGCTTACCCCCTTGATGTGCATTGATACCCTTACTTATCTCTACACTTGAGATTATATTATTTTGTAGGTATTTGAGGTTTTGATTAACTTGGCTTTCAACAACAACTATACACCGAAAAGTCATAGTTATCAAATGGCGTCATTGCCATTCTTGGGAGCGTGAAGCACTCGGAGCGGATTCAATTTTGTAGTTCATTTATTTCCTATATTTTGTTGCATTTTAGTACCATTTTTCTTAATTTTAGAAGTCTTGTATTAGGATTTTTATCATTGCTTGTATTGCGGTGCATAGAGACACCTTTATTTTATTTTTCATTTCGAAAAATTGTAATAATCGAAGCAAGCGTGATAGGAAAATCGGACAAGGTAGAGAGAGGCGTCCAAAGGCGAGGAAACGAAGCCAAACTTTGGGTCGGTAGGACTCCCGGGGCCGACTGAGATAGGCATGATCTCCCCCAGATCGACTCAAATTTTTTGGCACCCCACGGCGTAAAAAACGTGGGAGGTACATTTCTAAACCCTCGCGCCTCTCCTGTTAGCGAGTCAATTCTTTTGTGTGCTCTTACTTGATTTTATTCTCGCATTTATTTTCGAATGGTGTGATGAATTAATTAACTAAGACCTACACCCGGTCAATCATGAGATGGGATTTCATCACCCGACTCACTCGCTTACCATTGTGTGCTACCCTAGCCATCACTAAATTTAAAATCAATCAACTAGGTAAGAAAATTTTGCAAAGGTGATCACTCAGATTATTCCGTGATTTTTTATCGCCCGCGGACTTAATTAAAATTTTACTACCCTCTCACTAATTTTGAAGTTAAAAATTGGCTATGTGCTACTTAGGAAATTTTCTTGACTTGTGTGTGTGTCCAATTCATTTTTCGGTGGTCGATTTTAGTTGGTTCGTCCAATTCAAAGAGTCCATATTTTTCCCCACCCTTTTTCTTCCAAAACAAAAATCCAAAAATATTTTCTTTCTTTCATTTTAGAAAAAATCCAAATTTTTTTTTCTTCTCTTAATTTTCAGAAAAATCCAAAAATATTTTCTTTCTTTCATTTTTATAAAATCCATAAATATTTTCTTTCCTTTTGAAAGAATTTTAAAATTAAAAAAAAATAAATATTTCTCTCCTCATGGCCGAAGAACGTTCTTTATGGGACTATTTTAGTCATTGTCCATTAACACGCACACGTGTGAGAGTGATCCCGAGCTGTCTCTTTATGATATTTTTAATGGTTTTACCTCTCTCACGAGAACCGTTGATACTCTTGCCGGCCATGCACGCACCTCATTTTCCATCACCATCGGTGTCAAGTGTCGGCGTGTCGCGTACCTTGTCGTGCACCCACTGTTATTATGCCGATCACATGTCCCATGAATGACCTTACCGTGGAACATGTGTATCCATATGACACTGTTCCGGAACCCACCTCGACCTACTATCCCGATGTCTCTAATCCCGAGTTGTGTGAGTACCCTAGCTATTCGTGGAGGCCTGATCACCCTTCCACGCAATACAAATCCCAACCCGATGTTGCGGATCCTCACACGTTCCAACAGTCTTCAAGCCAACCTTGTGCACCCGTTCACGATCAGTTCCCTCACTACCCACCCCATGAGTATCAACCAATTGTCCATCACGAAAGCTCTCCTTTCGTGTATGATGAACTTGACCCCACTCCACACACTTCATTTGAGTATTCTCTATACACTCACGATAGTAGCGCGTTGTGTCCACCTCACCCACCGCCACCACCCGTCACCCCACCACCACCACCCACATCTGCTCTCAAAAGCCTCTTGCAAAAGTTCATACTCGAGCAAGAGCAAGCCACTCAAATCCAAAATTAAGCCCTCCAAAGGTTTGAACAAAGGTTAAATGAAATTGAGTGTGAGCGTGAGTCGGACATTCCCATGGCCCCACCCATCGTTGCAACCGAGTGTGATGATATTGTGTCCTCTTGTGACACAGATTTTGAGTGTGACCAACCCTACCACCCTGAGAATCTCGAAGTTGAGACGATTTCATGGTCCGGGTCCCAAGTCGACAATTGTGTTGACTTATCTTTCGATAGTGAGCCTGATCCAATCGTACCATGTCCACATGAACCCCATTTTGAGGTTCCCACTCACTTTCCCATAGAATCCAAAAATATGCCTGAGCTTTTTCCTTATACCCGAATTGCATATGTCTCTGACATGCCCATATCTTTTAGGTTAGCTCCGGCTACGAGTGCTCACCATTTTCCCGAGATAGAATCCGTGATAGTTCCTAACTATCTGGATATGGATGATTTCCCACCAAGCATGGCTTCCTTTGAGCCCGATATTTCTAGTGATTCCTCTATCTTTGGTCTTGGTGCCTCACTAGACCCTTTCACCACATCGGATGGTGATACATTAGTGGATAAGTTGATCTCGAAATCATTTGATACCACACTCACTCTTCAGGAGGATATTGAGGATCATTATGTCCCTCCAAATGAGTGTGTGTCTCCCACGCTTGAGTTGGATCATCTTCCTCCACCATTTATCCCACCTGATCCACCTTTTATCCCACCCGACCCACCCATTGTCCCATCTACCCCACCACCTGGTTTGGATCTTGATTTTACTCATTTCATGTTTCCATCCACCTTTTTAGATCCTCACCTAAAACCATCCTCCACCCATGAGAGTTTTTATGGTGTTACTCTCCACCGTGACACCGATATTGTTACTCCATGCACACCACTTTCTTTTGGTGTTGCTTTTTCTTCTCGACAGCTCCCTGACGTGTCATGGCGCGACCATTATCATCGCCCATTCATAGAACGGTCGTGTGATTTCTCTGAGGCCCAACCGATTCAACTTAGCAAACCATTTTGCCTCCCTCACCAATTAGAGCATCGTGCTTATAGGGCCCCAGTTTCCCTCACCTTTCGGCTCAACAAGGCCCGTAATCGATACATATTCACCCTCACCCTTACCTTAATACCCACCCACCCATGGTCCACCGATGCTTTGCATCGTGTGATGCACTTTACCATACAAGTGCATTGACCAATTTTAGCCTCTATCCAACAAGACTGACGCTTCAGTCTTATTTGAGGGTGATTCTCATCACCCGATTTTTCTGCCATCCCGCGCCATCATAGTTCCTATCCTTAGGATGTGATCCCTTCGGTCTAGCTTAAGACATTAAACTTAGCGCTACCGGGAGGCAGCCCGCGTTTCTTGTACTAGTCTCATCCTGTTTGGGGGTGGTATTTCACACCACCCAATGCTTTACTATGTTATAGACTTGTACACATCTTTTTCTCTTATCACTTATTCAGGTTTATTCTTGGCTTCATTTGTCCACTTCATGAGCGGTTGATTCTGGTAAATTCTTTCCTACCTTATGCTCTCAATTTTAAAAATCATTTTACTTAACATCGAGGACGATGTTCCTTTTTGTTTGGAGGTGGGGAATTTTATCAAAATCATACTTCTTTTGGAAAATTTTGATTTTTGAACCTGATTTTTAAAATTTCCGTGCAGTTTCTTTCATCTCATTCATTGATGTGAATTTTCAATCATCTTTCTTTTTAAGTCTAGGAATCAAGCTAGAGAATATTTTTTCTAAATAGCTTATGTAATACGTAACAAGGCATGTTGCACTATGAATTTCTAGACTCAACAAAAATTTGCGCACTTATCAAGTCACTACGGTTAGAGTTGAGGAGTACTACAATTCTAAAGAGAACCTTAAGGATCACTAGTAGAGACTTTAACTTGTGAGATTTGTGCTTTCACCCTTTTAGAGAGTTTTACGCAATCTCTGAGTCACAAGTTGATTCAACTTCGTTTGGGTCTGCTCTTAAATCGTTGCATGATCTCATTATCCTTCATTAAAATTTGGTTGATCACTGAGAACGACATCACTTTCGAGTTGTAAGAAATACGTGTCTTGAAATTTATCCCGAATACTAGATTCTCATTCATACACATACCATTTACCATTTACCATTCTCTTCACCCATATTCTTCCATATTCAGCACACCACCACCTATCATCTCCATATCATATTTCATTTTCAAATAAAAGAGTGTTGATTCTAAATGTTAAATGTCTTCATTGCCAGTTTGTTTCGAAATGTGCCACGTGTCAACTAGTAAAAGTGGACCATCAGAGGCCGGCAGGACTTTTACAGCCGTTGGAAATCCCTATGTGAAAATGGGAGAGCATTTCCATGGACTTCATCACGAGATTACCTACCTCGCCGAGAGGTCACGACTCTATATGGTGTAATACCCCGTATTTTTATGGCTTTTAAATTTAGGGATTAACTAAATTTAATTGAGATAAATTAATTTAATTTTAATTCGGAATGTTGTTTTAAATATTTACTAGCGTGACGAGAATTAGTAATTATTGAAATTTGTTGAATGTTACTGGATGAGTATAGTAATATATGAGATTTATTTTATAAAATTGTCACGTGTGAATAAAATGGCAATTATGGAAAGTTAGGTCGGGACGCGCCTGTGTCGCGTTGAGACTAAATTATTATTATTATATAAAGTAAATAAATTATAAGTTGCTCGTATGGTCATTTTGAGTGCGTCAAAGTGTCTGGAAGGGTCGAGATAGTCAGAAAAGTGTACCCGGGGGTTTAGTTTGGATCTCGGGGCGTTTTTAGGCCTAATTAGTACCCCGGGAGGGCATTTTGGACATTTCGTAATTATGGGTAATTAAACCCAATAATTTGCAAGGGTTATATCAGATGTTAAGTGTTATCTTCTAGGGTTAACACAATCAAAAACTAATGACGGTCGTTGGATAGGAAGGGGAGGAGCTTTCCAAGGGTTCTAGGCCAAGAACTCCTCCGGTTGCACCGCCGTCCCCGCCAAATCGTAGATCGCGCGAAGGGGATCACAACCACACCTTTTTCTTCCACAAATCAGAGATCAAATTTCCAGGCAAGTATCTATCTTGCTTTAATCAAGTTAATGCGTCCTTTTATATTAGTCTAAGGTTGATTAGAATTAGTATTCTTGAAGAAAAACGTTAATTGGAGACAAAAATTGCATGTTGTAGAGATAGAGATCATATTTCTGGAAATCCATTTCACATGTAGAGGTTGAACCACGAATTTCCATGGTATTAGTGATAGAAAATCTGGAAAAAGAATGAAAGAAACTAAGATAACTAAAATATTAGGGTTCATGAGAATTATATAGAGTTTGGCCATTTTAACCCATGATTCTTGATGAAAACTCGCATGCCTTACGTAGATTATTTCTCATTTGGGTTTATTATGTTTGTGGTATCAATTTCTCGGAGTTTGGGAGTTAAAAGTTTGGAATTTGATGAGTTTGGATGATAGAACCCGTAACTGGTAGTCTGTAGATTTCGCCATACCTGCTTGATCGATCGATTGAGCCCAGAGCATCAATCGATCGACGGTTCGATCGATCGACCCCTCCTGGAAAATGACATTTTTGCTCGTGTTAGCTTAATCCAATTTTATACGTAGAAAACCTTGATTAGGGTTGCTAGAACATAATGGGACATAAAAAGGACCAGTAGGGTCAAGATCGACCCCGTTAAGCGGAACTTTAATGTGAAGGAAAATAAAGGGGTAAACGGGGAAACATTCATACTTAAGAAATCATACGCGCGTTGATTGAATAATCGAAATGTCTAAGAAGTTGGATTAGAAGGCGAGTGAGGGCCTACTAAAATTGTACTTGGTTAAAGAGAATACTTCGAGAGACGCGAAGTGGATTTAGAATAACTTAATTACGAGAATAAAAGGAATGAGTCCGTTATACGAAATAACTGAGTAAAATGTGTGATAACAGATAATGATAAGTATGGGTCGTGAGAGTACCTAATTTAATAATGTGGATGTGAATACATATTTATATATGACAGTGTGATTGTGCATATATATTACTTCTGTGTAAAAATCATGCCCGCGCTACTTGCTATCCCTGAGGTTACCGCGCTGGGACAGTCTTATCTCGATGGGACCTTTATAGGGGATATTGACTTGTACCCAAGAAGATAGGAATCCTAGGTACAGGCTATCGAATTGATAGTCACGGTCCTAAGAGACGCGAGGGTATGTGCTGACCTCTTGGACTTGGAAACTATGCTTCGCCTCAATATTGTTTATGTATGTATTAATATAGTTTGAGAGTGATTCTGAACTTGTATTTCCCTTAGTACGAGTGATACGGGGATTGGATAGCAGAGTATGCTCGCACCATAATTTTTATGTGGGGTGCCGTTAGTATATATATAATTTATGAGTGATTTGTATATATATACTTATTTATGGAAGCCTAGCACCATATATTTTATATGGGGTGCTGTCTGTATATATATTATACGAGTAATTAATATATATACGTGTATCTATATGAGAACTTTATACTGAGTAAAATAGTAGTTAAGTAAAGTATGAAATTCATCAACTTCACTATAAGTATTCGAAAACGTTATAACAATACGGAATTATTCTAAAGAACGTAAGAAATCTTGAAGAGAGAGATGTTTCTAAAAGTGAATATCATAACCTTAATTTCACGAGCTAAGTCTTATGGAGAATAAGTTAGAGAGGTATATGGGATTCATTAGTACGTTAGACGTGCACACTAGATGAGAGGTGAGAATTATCAAGAGAGTGTCGCACACTAATATGACTGTTGCATTAGCCGGTAAGCATTTTAAATACTTGCTAAACTATTTTAAAACTGTTTTACTTTCGGGCTTTGACCCGTTTGTTGTTATCTCTTCTCTCTTGTGTGTGTATATATATATATGTGTGTGTGTGTGTGTGTGTGTGTGTGTGTGTGTGTGTGTGTGTGTTACAGGTGCCCAGCCACAGGGGCGTCTTACTTAGGATTCTTTGGATGGAACGCGCTGTAGATTTTGTGGGAGTTGTAGGCCATTGCTTAGACGACCTCATTGTTGATTCTACTCCTAGTTCAGTTTTATCCAGTGGGGGCATGTGTCGCCCTTTTCCATTATTTAGTTGGTATTGTCAGAGATTGTAATTCTTTTACTTTCAGCATCTTTATTTCGGGATTTATTACTGTCGGATGTTTCCCTTTTAGTGTTTTAATTGTTGGGATTTGTTATTTATGGTTAAACTCTTGAATGTTCATTTTTATTCTATACTTAATGTGTGACTCTTAAAATGTAAATGGTTAAAGGTTTTATAATTGGATTTAAATAAAATGGAAATAAGGTTTTAAATGGTTTTGACACATAGCTTAATTATCTAGGGTGTTTAAATTGGACAAGTATTTTTACGACAATGATGCTAAGAATGAACCAACTATTGACCTTGATTTTAATTTAATAAAGGAGTGATCGCCCGGTATTTAATTAGGCGGGGTGTCACATATGGGTGATCGTAGATCGGTTGACAAAGGTTGCTCACTTTCTGCCAGCCCGAACTGATTACACGACAGGACAGTATGCCCAGATTTTAATAGGGGAGATAGTAAGACTCCACGGAGTACCTCTCAATATCGTTTCTGACAGAGACAAAATATTTTTGTCAAGGTTTTGGGAGAGTTTCTACGAAGCCATGGGAACAGAATTACGGTTAAGTACCGCCTATCACCCGCAGACTGATGGGCAGACTGAACGGACCAATCATATGTTGGAAGGCATATTACGCATCTGTATACTAGACTTTGGAGGTGGTTGGGAGCAGTATCTTCCACTGGTGGAGTTTGCCTATAATAACTCCTACCAGTTCACTATTGGTATGGCTCCATTCGAGGTGTTGTACGGCAGACCTTGTCGTTCCCCATCATGTTGTCTAGAGGTGGGGAATAACAAACTCCTTGGGCCGGAGATGATTCAGGATACTTCAACGAGAATAGAAATGATACGGAGTCGAATTCGAGTAGCTCAGGATCGCTAGAAAAGATATGCCGATGCCAAAAGGTTCTTTCGAGAGTTCAACGTGGGGGATTAGGTGTTGCTCAGAGTATCTCTAACGAAGGGGATTATGTGTTTTGGGAAGAAGGGGAAGTTGGCACCTAGATACGTGGGGCCATTCCCTATTATCGAACGAATTGGGCCAGTCGCCTACAAATTTGGATTGCCGAAACACTTGCATAGGGTCCATGACGTGTTCCACATTTCCTCACTGAGGAGATATCTTCGAGACGAGTTGGCCCATAATCACATTACTTTAGAAGATATTGATATTCAGTCCGATAGCACCTATGAGGAAGGGTCGGTTTCTATTCTAGACCATAGCGAAAGGAAATTGCGGTCAAAGATAGTACCATTAGTACGTGTTCAGTGGCGGCATCATAATACCGAGGGGTCTACCTGGTGTGACACCCCACATAAAAACTATGGTGCTGGCATACTCTGCTATCCAATCCCCGTATCACTCGTACTAAGGGAAATACAAATTCGGAATCACTCTCGAACTGTATTAACACATACACAAACAATATTGAGGCGAAGCATAGATTCCAAGTCTCTAAGAGGATAGCACATGCCCGCGTCTCTTAGGACCGTCTAAACTATCAATTCGATAGCTTGTACCAAGGATTTCTATCTTCTAGGGTACGAGTCAATATCCCCAATAAAGGTCCCATCGAGATAAGACTGTCCCAGCGCGGTAACCTCAGGGATAGCAAGTAGCGCTTGCATGATTTTCACATGTATATAATATATGCATACACACAGTCATATAAATATACTACTTTTATCATATCAATTTAGGTACATCTCTAATCCCATAATTACGACATTTGTCCTTATTTTCCCATTATTTGTTATCACGTATAACGGTTCGTCTCTAACTTTAATTTGAGGGATTTTTCCAACTTATTACATAACACTCATAGACTCTATCCTCCCAAGTGTAAAATTCAATAGGTATTCATCTATTTTCCATCGTAACCATTTTACGTAATCTCTCCCTTTAATACAAAATTCCAACCTCCCTTATATATATAAACACCCCAAAAATATAAATTTCGCCTTACATTAAAGGTCTCTTAATCATTAATAAATCCTACTGGTCATCTTTATCTCCCAAAAAATTTTAATAAGGGTGTCCAAGTATTATTTCTCATTAAATTGAATTCAACTAATTTAAAAAGGGGGAAAATATGAGTCTGCCAGAAGGGGTCGATCGATCGAAGTTCTTGGCTCGATCGATCGATCGATCAAGCAGGTATGGCAATTTCTGTAGGAAACCAGTTACGGGTTCTATCACACAACCTCATCCAAATCCATATTTTTCACACCCAAACTTCCTAAAATTTGTACTATAATCAGTATACACCCATATTATTCATCTTCTACGTAAAGCATGTAATTTTACATCAATAACCATGGATTTATAGGCAAAAACTTCATAAAAATCTCAAGAACCCTAGAATTTCTCTAACATGGTTCTAATCAATCTTTTCCAGAATTTTATTCTTCTAAAACATCCTAAATTCATGGTTTAATCCTCTACACGTAAAGGGGTTTCCAGATTATCATTCAAATCATAACTACATGCGATTTCCTATCTCCAACTTGGGTTTTCTTCCATGAAACTCATCCTAATCATCCCTAGACTAACTTGAATGATGCATTAACGAAAATAAGCAAGATAAACACTTGCCTGGGATTTTCATAATTCTGATTTGCGGACGATTTTGGTGTGGTTGCGTTCCCCGTCGCGCGATCTACGCGTTGGTGGTGGTGGCGGTGCAAACGGATGGATTTTGGGCTCTAGATTGCTTTGAAAGCTCTCTCCTTCCCTCTCCTATGGCCGTCACTTGTCTTTGGTTGTTTTAACCCTAGAAGGCAACCTTAGACATCTGATATAACCCTTGAAATTTCGTGGGTTTAATAACCCAAAAATGTAAAATGTCCAAAATGCCCTCCCGGGGTGTTAAATAGGCCTAAAAATGCCCCGAGACCCAAACTAAACCCCCGAGTACACTTTTCTGTCTATCTCGACCCTTCCGGACACTTTGGCGCACTCAAAATGACCATACGAGCAACTTATAATATATTCACTTTTATTCATCAATATTTAGTCCCGACGCGACACGGGCGCGTCCCGACTTAAATTTCCAAAAATGTCATTTTATTCACTCTTGACATTTAATAGAACCAAAATTATATTACTTTACTCATTAGTAATATTCAACAACAAGTTTCCCATAATTACTAACTCACATTACGTTAATAATTATAAAGTGATTAATTTCCGGATTTATTTTAAATTAATAACTCACATTAAATTTAATAAATCCCCAAATTAATATTGCATAAAAATACGGGGTATTACATACTTCCCCCTAATAACGGAATTTCGTCCCGAAATTCGAAAAATAAGGCATACCTGGTAAGAATAAATCTGGGTATCTCTTGCGCATATCTGCCTCACGCTCCCAAGTGGATTCCTCCACATTATGATGCTCCCACTGGACCCGTACAAGTGAAACTACTTTCGACCTCAATCTCCTCTCGCTATGGTCTAGGATAGCCACCGGTCTCTCCTCGTAAGAGCTTTCAGGCTGTAAGTCTATCTCATCTATCGCGATGTGAGTATGGGCCATATCATCCCGAAGATATCATCTTAACGACGAGATGTAGAATACATCATGAATGCGATGTAAATGCTCTGGCAGTCCCAATCTGTATGCTACCGGCCCAATCCTCTCGATAATGGGAAATGGTCCCATGTACCTCGGGGACAATTTCCCTTCCTTCCCGAACCTCATCACTGTTTCATAGGAGATACACGTAGTAACACTTGTTCCCCCACATTAAACTCTCGGAAGAACCTTTTCGCATCGGCGTAGCTTTTCTGTCTGTCCTGGGCTACTCGAATGCGACTCCTGATCATCTCGATCCTTGCGGAGGTTTCCTGAATTACCTCTGGTCCTAGAAACTTGTTATCCCCCACCTCGAGCCAACAAGTTGGGGAACGACAAGGCATGCCGTACAAAGCCTCGAATGGAGCCATGCCAATCGTGAACTGATAAGAGTTATTATAAGCAAACTCTACCAGTGGAAGGTGTGGCTCCCAACCTCCTCCAAAATCAAGAACACACATGCGTAGCATATCCTCCAACATCTGATTAGTACGCTTTGTCTGTCCATCTGTCTGTGGGTGATAAGCTGAACTCAACCTCAACTCAATACCCATAGCCTCCTGAAAGCTCTCCCAAAAATGCGACACGAAAATCTCGTCTCTATCTGACACAATATTCAGGGGAATCCCATGTAACCTGACAATCTCAGCAATGAACAACTGAGCATACTGACCCGTGGTATAGTCTGTCCGCACCGACAGAAAATGAGCCACCTTGGTCAAACGATCTACAATCACCCAGATAGAGTCATGGCCCCGCTGTGATGTAGATAACCCTGTAATAAAATCCATGGAAATACTCTCCCACTTCCACGCGGGTACTTCCAATGGCTGAAGCAACCCTGACGGTTTCTGATGGTCCACCTTTACCAGCTGGCAGGTAGAACACTTGGACACAAACTCAACAATGTCCTTCTTCATCCCAGTCCACCAGTATTACCGCCTCATATCCTGATACATCTTATCTCCTCCCGGATGCACCACAAATCGGGACCCGTGAGACTGGGTCATCACTGCATGATGTAATTCTGCTCCTTCTGGAACCACCAATCTCCCATTAAACCTCAAACCCCCATTAGAACTAACAGAATAGGACTCAGCACCCTCGGCTAAAAGTTATACAATCTTCTCCTGGCAAAACAGGTCTTCGGTCTGTGCTTGTATCACCCTCGTAACAATCTCGGGTGTCACTGTCATAAGAGATATGAAGGAACGGGCTACTGCGTCCTGGTGGCCTAACTCCTTCCACTTTGCTTTCCAGACATCCGCTACCTCGTCTACCGGTCTACGGCTCAACGCATCAGCAACTACATTGGCCTTCCCCGGATGGTTCTGTATGTAGAACTGATAGTCCTTCACAAACTCTAATCATCTGTGCTGGCGCATATTCAGCTCCCGCTGAGTGAACAGGTACTGCAGTGACTTGTGGTCTGTGACCAAGCGAAATTTCTCCCCTAATAAATAATGCCTCCATATCCTCAATGCAAAAATGACCGCTGCTAACTCCAAGTCGTGGGTGGGGTAATTCTTCTCATGCGGCTTAAGCTTGCGGGAGGCAAAAGCTATAGCCTTCTCTTCCTGCTGAAGTACTCCCCCAAATCACCGTAAAGAGGCATCGGTGTAAATCAGGTACTCCACACCGAGCTTCGATAAAGCAAGACCAGTGCTGAAGTAATATTGTCCTTCAGCTCGTCGAAAGCCAATTGGCAAGCATCATCCCAAACATATGGAACCCCTTTGCGAGTCAGGTTCGTCAATGGACCCGCTATTTTGGAGAATCCCCGAATGAATCTCCTGTAATATCCGGCTAACCCCAAGAAACTTCGCACTTTAGTCTGTATCGTGGGCTGTCCCCACTCCCTCACCGCTGACACTTTACTCGGGTCAACTGCTATCCCCTGCTCAGAAACAACATGCCCCAAGAACTGGACTTCTCGCAACCAGAATCCACACTTCTCGTACTTAGCATACAACTGATGCTCTCGTAGAGTCTGAAGAACGTGTCTCAAGTGCTCGGCATGCTCCTCCTCGGAGTGTGAATATATCAAAATGTCATCTATGAAGACGATGACAAACTGATCCAAGAACTCTCTGAACACTCGGTTCATTAAGTCCATGAACACGACTGGAGCATTTGTGAGGCCAAATGGCATCACCCTGAACTCATAGGACCCATATCTCGTCAAGAAAGCAGTCTTTGAAACATCCTACTCCCTAATACGTAGCTGATGGTACCCCAACCTCAGATATATCTTCGAAAAGAAAGTTGATCCCCTCAGTTGGTCGAACAGATCATCGATTCGAGGCAACGGATACTTATTCCGTATCGTGACCTTGTTCAACTACCGGTAGTCCACACATAGCCTTAGTGAACCATCTCTCTTCTTCACAAACAAGACTGGAGCTCCCCAATCATGGCAAAGACAATACTCCCACCGAAACAATCAATCATGGCTCTATATGATGCGAGCCAATCCATACCGATAATAATATCGTGCTCATGCATATCTAAGACTAACATATCTACAGGTAATACCAAGCTACCAATCTCTACCCCCACTCCCCGACATATAAAGAAAATAAGCGATCCACTCCCCAGTGGTGAGTATACACACGTCACAGTGCTCTCTGTTGTGGCTAACAACCCTAAGGTCTTCGCAAAATGCGTAGCTATAAAACAGTGTGTCGCCCCAGTATCAAATAAAACCCGACCCATAGTACCATGGATAGGAAACATACCCTCAATCGCGGGTGGTGCCTGTGGAGCTGCTGCCTGGTGGACGTTATAGACACGTCCATACTATAATTGCCCCTGCTGCACTGGAGCTGCTGGAATGGCTGGTAGGGCTGGTACCTGGGCTGGCGCTGGGAGGGAAACTGGAAAACGGGGCCTTTGTGGCTCACCCTCTGGGCAATCCTGGCGCTTATGGCCATGCTTGTCGCACACAAAACATCGGCCTCTGAAGTTACTCCCCCTCTGACCCTGCTACTGTCGGTGTCGGCCTTGCTGGCCTTGCTGACTTGGGGCTTTATTCCTCTCTGGGCAATTCTGACACCTATGGTCTTTCCTGCCACATCGGAAACACCTCTCTCGAAACTGCTTCACTTCATCACGTTGTTGACTAGTCTCGCTTTTTCCTTGGTCTTGCTGGGCTTGAGGGGAAATTTGCGGAAAGACTATGTCAGGGTGAGGACAATCCCTCCACTTGTGACCCGGCTGTACACATTTATAGCAGATTTCTGAAATTCTTTGCTGGTCAGATTGTAGTTTATCCCCAGTCTGATTCGGACAAGATTGACGTTTGTGACCGTCCATTCCACAACTGAAACACCTCTTTGTGATTTCACTCTGAATCTGACTTCATTGGCCCTGACACTTTTGGCCCTTTACATAAATTTTGTTACTTCTGGAATTGACTCGGTCTTGAGTGGTTTGTTGTTGCAATTTAGGTGCCTTCGCACAATTGTCAACTTTAGTCACATGCATTTGGTTAACCTCTCTAGATATTTTGCCTCCTCTAGTCTGTATGCTGCGTTCGTGGTACTGTAAAACTGCAGTGGTAACTGCTTGTGCCACAATGCCCACAAATTCGGCGATTGGTACCCTTTTCGGAGACACCTGAGGTGTGAGTTGTCCTTGCTCATTAACTTCCCCAATGGTATTAGCTTGTTCTTCCTGACGGGCCATCTGAAAGTTTTAAAATTACATCAGAATAAGTTTAACATTCGTATCGACAAGTCGCAGAAGCACGAATTTCCAACGCATAAAGATGAATACAACATTCCTAATGTTAGGGCTCTATAGCAAAAAATATTATGCTGAAAGCGAAATAAGCCGTACAGATCCTAAGGACACTAGAACCTGATGCTCTGATACCACCTGTGACACCCCGCCTAATTAAATACCGGGCGATCACTCCTTTATTAAATTAAAATCAAGGTGAACAGTTGGTTCATTCTTAGCATCACTGTCGTAAAAAAAATAACATTTCCAATTTAAACACCCTAATTAATTAAGCTAAGTGTCAAAATTATTTTTAGACATTACTTTCCAAATTTTATTTTATAAAACAAGATTTAAATCTTTACAACAATTCAATATTAAAGAATCACACCACAATTATCCTGGAACATATAATCCAAATAATTTAAACATTCAACAACTAAATCCCAACATTTAAAACTTAAAGTAACACATCCAGACAGTAATAAATCCCAAAGTGACAATACTAGAAATAACTGAATCACAAAGTCCAATAAAACAATTGAATAATGGAAAGGGCGACACATGCCCCACTAAATGAATATGCTAGGAGTGGAATCAAATAAATGAAGTTGTCTAATCAAGAGGCCTGCAACTCCCACCTAAGCTGCAGCGCGTTCCTTCCAAAGGATCCTATGCAAGACGCCCCTGTGGCTGGGCACCTGTAATATATACATATATATACAAGAGAGAAAGATAAATAGAAACGGGTCAGAGCCCGATAGTGTAAATGATTTTAAAATTTGTTTAGCAAGTATTTAAAATGTTTACAGGCCAATGCAACAACATATTAGTGCGACCCTCTCTTGAGAAATTCTCACCTCTCTTCTAATGTGCACGCCTATCGCACTAACCTTCCCAACGGATTTTCTTATCTTATATCGCACTAAACTTCCCAATGGTTTAACTTATCTTAGGTTACTCGTTAGATTTAAAACTGAACAATATAGTTGTTTAAAAGGAAGATTTCATTTAGTAACAAAGCTCTCATTTTAACTTTATTTATTAATAAAGTTTCCCAGTGTCATATTATACTTTTTCAAAACAAGTATTTCCAATTTGAGTCATCATACATGTCTTACTTACCATATCACAGTAGGCAGTTCTAAATTTCAGAATTTCATATATATATTAAATACTCGTATAATATATGTATTCTAACAGCACCCCACATAAAAACTATGGTGCGGGCATACTCTGCTATCCAATCCCCGTATCACTCGTACTATGGGAAATACAAATTCGAAATCACTCTCAAACTGTATTAACACATACACAAACAATAACGAGGTGAAGCATAGATTCCAAGTCTCTAAGAGGATAGCACATGGCCGCGTCTCTTAGGACCGTCTGAACTATCAATTCAATAGCCTGTACCAAGGATTTCTATCTTCTAGGGTACGAGTCAATATCCCCCATAAAGGTCCCATCGAGATAAGACTGTCCCAGTGCGATAACCTCAGGGATAGCAAGTAGCGCGGGCATGATTTTCACATGTATATAATATATGCATACACACAGTCATATAAATATACTACTGTTATCATATCAATTTAGGTACATCTCTAATCCCATAATTACGACATTTATCCTTATTTTCCCATTATTTGTTATCACGTATAACGGTTCGTCTCTAACTTTAATTTGAGGGATTTTTCCAACTTATTACGTAACACTCATGGACTCTATCCTCCCAAGTGTAAAATTCAGTAGGTATTCATCTATTTTCCATCGTAACCATTTTACGTAATCTCTCCCTTTAATACAAAATTCCATCGTCCCTTATATATATAAACACCCCAAAAATATAAATTTCGCCTTACATTAAAGGTCTCTTAATCATTAATAAATCCTACTGCTCATCTTTATCTCCCAAAACATTTTAATAAGGGTGTCCAAGGATTATTTCTCATTAAATTGAATTCAACTAATTTAAAAAGGGGAAAAATATGAGTCTGCCAGAAGGGGTCGATCGATCGAGGTCTGGGGCTCGATTGATCGAACCTTCGATCGATCGAAGTTCTTGGCTCGATCGATCGATCAAGCAGGTATGGCAATTTCTGCAGGAAACCAGTTACGGGTTCTATCACACAACCTCATACAAATCCATATTTTTCACACCCAAACTTCCTAAAATTTGTACTATAATTAGTATACACCCATATTATTCATCTTCTACATAAAGCATGTAATTTTACATCAATAACCATGGATTTATAGGCAAAAACTTCATAAAAATCTCAAGAACCCTAGAATTTCTCTAACATGGTTCTAATCAATCTTTTCCAGAATTTTCTTCTTCTAAAATATCCTAAATTCGTGGTTTAATCCTCTACATGTAAAGGGGTTTCCAGATTATCATTCAAATCATAACTACATGCGATTTCCTATCTCCAACTTGGGTTTTCTTCCATGAAACTCACCCTAATCATCCCTAGACTAACATAAATGATGCATTAACGAAAATAAGCAAGATAAACACTTGACTGGGATTTTCATAATTCTGATTTGCGGACGATTTTGGTGTGGTTGCGTTCCCCGTCGCGCGATCTACGCGTTGGTGGTGGTGGCGGTGCAAACGGATGGATTTTGGGCTCTGGATTGCTTTGAAAGCTCTCTTCTTCCCTCTCCTATGGCCGTCACTTGTCTTTGGTTGTTTTAACCCTAGAAGGCAACCTTAGACATCTGATATAACCCTTGAAATTTCCTGGGTTTAATAACCCAAAAATGTAAAATGTCCAAAATGCCCTCCCGGGGTGTTAAATAGGCCTAAAAATGCCCCGAGACCCAAACTAAACCCCCGAGTACACTTTTCTGACTATCTCGACCCTTCCGAACACTTTGGCGCACTCAAAACGACCATACAAGCAACTTATAATATATTCACTTTTATTCAATATTTAGTCCCGACGCGACACGGACGCGTCCCGACTTAAATTTCCAAAATTGTCATTTTATTCACTCTTGACATTTAATAGAACCAAAATTATATTACTTTACTCATTAGTAATATTCAACAACAAGTTTCCCATAATTACTAACTCACATTACGTTAATAATTATAAAGTGATTAATTTTCGAATTTATTTTAAATTAATAACTCACATTAAATTTATTAAATCTCCAAATTAATATTGCATAAAAATATGGGGTATTACACCTGGGAGCGTGAGGATGAGATGCACGAGCGTTATCCAGCCAGAGTTATTTTTGCCAGGTATAATTAAATTCCGAATTTCGGGACAAAATTCAGTTATTAGGGGGGAAGTATGTAATACCCCATAATTTTATAGATTTTATTTAATGGGATTAATTAAACTAAATGGAAATTAATCTGAATTTAAATACTAGCGAGATATGAGTTGGTATTTGATTATGATGATAAGGATGAATATCATTGGGTAAATATATTAATATATGATTATTGAAATGATTAAAATTGTCGCAAGTCATAAATACGACAATTCGGGAAATTTAATTGGGATTCGTGCATATGCGTCAAGAATCAATTTAATTGAACTTAAAAGTAAAATATAATTTTATCATCCATATGATCATTTTGAGTGCGCCACTGTGTCCGAAAGGGTCGAGATAGTCAGAAAACACTAGTCGGGGGTTTAGTTTGGGTCCCGGGGCATTTTTAGGCCACACCGGCAACCCGAGTATTTTGGTAATTTCCATTTTTGGGGAATAGTGACCCACGGAAATTGGGTCTTGCAATCAGCCTATATTAAGACCCTTTCGGGTCATTAATTGTCACACCAAGCCTAAAGAGAGAAGAGAGGAGAAGTTCTTAGGGGTTTTCAAAGCCACAACCACCACCCGTCGCCGCGATCGTCGAAAATTGTGATCGGAAAAGAGAAGGAAAATCAACCTAGATCATCATCAAAGGATAAGAACTTCTAAACAAAGGCAAGTGATTTAATCCATTAAGATTCAGCAAATAAGTTATCCATGTTAGAGTAGGATTTGGTGATATCCTTGAAAATCTGAAAAAATCATGAAATTTGGAGATGAAACCTAAATTATGATTAGGTTGTTTATGAAATTTTAATTCTAGAAGAACCTCACATAGGGTGAAAACCCAAACCAGTCCACAAACTGCGCCGTAGGAGGTACGAACATCTCGCACGGGACCAATGCAACTTGTAGGAGTTGACCGCGTACTCCCAGGTCTACCGATTTGAGAGTACGACGATAATTTGCAAAAATCACACATGGACTTAAAAACTAGCCGTTAAGGGGTGAAAACCCAAACCAGCCCCCAAACGGCCTCGTAGGAGGCACGAACACCTCGCACGGGACCAATGCAACTTGTAGGAACTGACCGCGTAGTCCCGGGTGTCCTGGTTTGAGAGTACGATGATAATTTGCAAAAATCACACTTAGACTTAAAAACAGGCCATTAAAGGGTGCAAACCCAAACCAGCCCCCAAACGACCCCGTAGGAGGCACGAACACCTCGCACGGGACCAATGCAACTTGTAGGAACTGACCGCGTAGTCTCGGGTGTCCTGGTTTGAGAGTATGACGATAATTTGCAAAAATCACACTTAGACTTAGAAACAAGCTGTTAAAGGGTGAAAACCCAAACCAGCCCCCAAACGACCCCGTTGTAGGCACGAACACCTCGAACGGGACCAATGCAACTTGTAGGAACTGATCGCGTAGTCCCGGGTGTACCGGCTTGAGAGTATGACGATAATTTGCAAAAATCACACTTAGACTTAAAAACAAGCCATTAAAGGGTGAAAACCGAAACCAACCCCCAAACGGCCCCGTAGGAGGTACGAACACCTCGCACGGGACCAATGCAACTTGTAGGAACTGACCGCGTAGTCCCTGGTCTCCCGATTTGAGAGTATGACGATAATTTGCAAAAATCACACTTAGACTTAAAAACTAGCCGTTAAGGGGTGAAAACCCAAACCAGCCCCCAAACGACCCCGTAGGAGGCACGAACACCTCGCACGGGACCAATGCAACTTGTAGGAACTGACCGCGTAGTCCCGGGTCTCCTGGTTTGTGAGTACGACGATAATTTGTAAAAATCACACTTAGACTTAAAAACTAGCCGTTAAGGGGTGAAAACCCAAACCAGCGCCCAAACGACCCCGTAGGAGGCACGAACACCTCGCACGGGACCAATGCAACTTGTAGGAACAGACCGCGTAGTCCCGGGTCTCCTGGTTTGAGAGTACGACGATAATTTGCAAAAATCACACTTAGACTTAAAAACTAGCCGTTATGGGGTGAAAACTCGACCCCGTAGGAGGCACGAACACCTCGCACGGGACCAATGCAACTTGTAGGAACTGACCGCGTAGTCCCGGGTGTCCCGGTTTGAGAGTATGACGATAATACAAGCCGTTAAAGGGTGAAATCCCAAACCAGCCCCCAAACGGCCCCGTAGGAGGTACGAACACCTCGCACGGAACCAATGCAACTTGTAGGAACTGACCGCGTAGTCCCCGGTCTCCCTATTTGAGAGTATGACGATAATTTGCAAAAATCACACTTAGACTTAAAAACTAGTCGTTAAGGGGTGAAAACCCAAACCAGCCCCCAAACGACCCCGTAGGAGGCACGAACAGCTCGCACGGGACCAATGCAACTTGTACGAACTGACCGCGTAGTATCGGATCTCCCGATTTGAAAGTATGACGATAATTTGCAAAAATCACACTTAGACTTAAAACTAGCCGTTAAGGGGTGAAAACTCAAACCAGCCCCCAAACGGCCCCGTAAGAGGCATGAACATCTCTTACGAGACCAATGTAACTCGTACGAACTGACCATGTAGTCCCGAGTCTCCCAGTTTGAGAATATGACGATAATTTCAAAATACGTAGATTCGGCTTGAAAACAAGCCGTTTGTGGGTGAAAACTCAAACCAACCCCCAAACCGTCCCGTAAGGGGCACGGACACCTCGCACGGGACTAATGTCACTCGTACGAACTGACCGTGTAGTTTCGGGTCTCTCGGTTTGAGAATATGACGATAATTTCAAAATACATAGATTAGGCTTCAAAATAAGCCGTTTGAGGGTAAAACCCCAAACCAACCCACAAACGGCCCCGTAAGAGGCACGAACACCTCCCACGGGATCAATGTAACTCGTCTGAACTGACCTCGCAGTCCCGGGTCTTCCAGTTTGAGAATATGATGATAATTTCAAAATACGTAGATTAGGCTTGAAAATAAGCCATTTGAGGGTGAAAATCCAAACCAGCCCCCAAACGGTCCCGTAAGAGGCACGAACACGTCGCACGGGACCAATGCAACTTGTAGGAACTGACCGCGTAGTCCCGGGTGTCCTGGTTTGAGAGTACGATGATAATTTGCAAAAATCACACTTAGACTTAAAAACAGGCCATTTAAGGGTGAAAACCCAAACGGCCCGGTAGGAGGTACGAACACCTCGCACGGGACCAATGCAACTTGTAGGAACTGACCCCGTACTCCCGGGTCTCCCGATTTGTAAATAGGATGATAATTTGTAAAAACAGGCCGTTAAAGGGTGAAAACCCAAATCGACCCCAAACGACCCCGTAGGAGGCACGAACACTTCGCACGGGACCAATGTAACTTGTAGGAACTGACCGCATAGTCCCGGGTCTCCCAGTTTGAGAGTATGACGATAATTTGCAAAAATCACACTTAGAGTTAAAAACATGCCGTTAAAAGGTGAAAACCCAAACCGGCCCCCAAACGACCCCGTAGGAGGCACGAACACCTCGTATGGGACCGATGTAACTTGTAGAATCTGACCACGTAGTCTCGGGTCTCCCGATTTGAGAGTATGAGGATAATTTTCAAAAATCACACTTAGAGTTAAAAACCGGCCGTTAAAGGGTGAAAACCCAAACCAGTCCACAAACTATCCCGTAGGAGGTACGAACACCTCGCACGGGGCCAATACAACTTGTAGGAACTGACCGCGTAGTATCGGATCTCCCGATTTGAGAGTATGACGATAATTTGCAAAAATCACACTTAGACTTAAAAACTAGCCGTTAAGGGGTGAAAACCCAAACCAGCCACCAAACGACCCCGTAGGAGGCACGAACACCTCGTACGGGACCAATGCAACTTGTAGGAATTGACTGCATAGTCCCGAATCTCCCGGTTTGTGAATAGGATGATAATTTGCAAAAATCACACTTACACTTAAAAACAAGCCGTTAAAGGGTGAAAACCCAAACCGGCCCCCAAACGACCCCGTAGGAGGCACGAACACCTCGCATAGGACCAATACAACTTGTAGGAATTGACGGCGTGGTCCCGGGTGTCCCGGTTTGAGAGTATGACGATAATTTGTAAAAATCACACTTAGACTTAAAATTAGTCGTTAAGGGGTGAAAACCCAAACCAGCCCCCAAACGGCCCCGTAGGAGGCACGAACACCTCGCACGGGACCAATGCAACTTGCACGGGACCAATGCAACTTGTAGGAACATATCGCGTAGTCCCGGGTCTCCTGATTTGAGAGTACGACGTTAATTTGCAAAAATCACAGTTAGACTTAAAAACTAGTCGTTAAGGGGTGAAAACCCAAACCAGCGCCCAAACGACCCCGTAGGAGGCGCGAACACCTCGCACGAGACCAATGCAACTTGTAGGAACAAACCGCGTAGTCCCGGGTCTTCTGGTTTGAGAGTATGACGATAATTTGCAAAAATCACACTTAAACTTAAAAACTAGCCGTTAAAGGGTGAAATCCCAAACCAGCCCCCAAACGGCCCCGTAGGAGGTACGAACACCTCGCACGGAACCAATGCAACTTGTAGGAACTGACCGCGTAGTCCCCGGTCTCCCGATTTGAGAGTTTGACGATAATTTGCAAAAATCACTCTTAGACTTAAAAACTAGTCGTTAAGGGGTGAAAATCCAAACCAACCCCCAAACGACCCCGTAGGAGGCACGAACAGCTCGCACGGGACCAATGCAACTTTTAGGAACTGACCCCAAAGTATCGGATCTCCCGATTTGAGAGTATGACGATAATTTTCAAAAATCACACTTAGACTTACAAACTAGCCGTTAAGGGGTGAAAGCCCAAACCAGCCCCCAAACGACCCCGTAGGAGGCACAAACACCTCGCACGGGACCAATGCAACTTGTAAGAACTGACCGCGTAGTCCCGGGTATCCCGATTTGAGAGTACGACGATAATTTGCAAAAATCACACTTAGACTTAAAAATAAGCCGTTAAAGGGTGAAAACCAAAACCAGTCCCCAAACGGCCCCGTAGGAGGTACGAACACCTCGCACGGGACCAATGCAACTTGTAGGAACTAACCGCGTAGTCCCGGGTCTCCCGATTTGAGAGTACGATGATAATTTGCAAAAATCACACTTGGACTTAAAAACAGGCCGTTAAAGGGTGAAAACCCAAACCATCCCCCAAACGACCCCGTAGGAGGCACGGACACCTCGCACGAGACCAATGCAACTTTTAGGAACTGACCGCGTAGTCTCGGGTGTCCTGGTTTGAGAGTATGACAATAATTTGCAAAAATCACACTTAGACTTAAAAACAGGCCATTAAAGGGTGAAAACCCAAACCAGCCCCCAAACGACCCCGTTGGAGGCACGAACACCTCGCACGGGACCAATGCAACTTGTAGGAACTGACCGCGTAGTCCCGGGTGTCCCGGCTTGAGAGTATGACGATAATTTGCAAAAATCACACTTAGACTTAAAAACAAGCCATTAAAGGGTGAAAATCGAAACCTGCCCCCAAACCCCGTAGGAGGTACTAACACCTCGCAAGGGACCAATGCAACTTGTAGTAACTGACCGCGTAGTTCCTGGTCTCCCGATTTGAGAGTATGACGATAATTTGCAAAAATCACAATTAGACTTAAAAACTAGCCGTTAAGGGGTGAAAACCCAAACCAGTCCCCAAACGACCCAGTAGGAGGCACGAACACCTCGCACGGGACCAATGCAACTTGTAGGAACTGACCGCGTAGTACCGGATCTCCCGATTTGAGAGTATGACGATAATTTGCAAAAATCACAGTTAGACTTAAAAACTAGCCGTTAAGGGGTGAAAACCCAAACCAGCCCCCAAACGACCCCGTAGGAGGCACGAACACCTCGCATGGGACCAATGCAACTTGTAGTAACTGACCGCGTAGTCCTGGGTATTCCGATTTGAGAGTACGACGATAATTTGCAAAAATCACACTTAGACTTAAAAACATGCCGTTAAAGGGTGAAAACCCAAACCTGTCCCCAAACGGCCCCGTAGGAGGTACGAACACCTCGCACGGCCCCATGCAACTTGTAGGAATTGACCGCGTAGTCCCAGGTCTCCCGATTTGAGAGTACGACGATAATTTGCAAAAATCACACTTGGACTTAAAAACTAGCCGTTACGGGGTGAAAACCCAAACCAGCCCCCAAACGACCCCGTAGGAGGCACGAACTCCTCGCACGGGACCAATGCAACTTGTAGGAACTGACCGCGTAGTACCGGGTGTCCCGGTTTGAAAGTATGACGATAATTTGAAAAAATCACATTTTGACTTAAAAAATAGCCGTTAAGGGGTGAAAACCCAAACCAGTCCCCAAACGGCCCCGTAGGAGGCACGGACACCTCGCACGGGACCAATGCAACTTGTAGGAACTGACCGCGTAGTCCCGGGTGTCCTGGTTTGAGAGTACGATGTTAATTTGTAAAAATCACACTTAGACTTAAAAACAGGCCATTAAAGGGTGAAAACCCAAACCAGCCCCCAAACGACCCCGTAGGAGGCACGAACACCTCGCACGGGACCAATGCAACTTGTAGGAACTGACCGCGTAGTCCCGGGTCTCCCGGTTTGTAAATAGGATGATAATTTGTAAAAGTCACATGTAAACTTAAAAACAGGCCGTTAAAGGGTGAAAACCCAAATCGACCCCAAACGACCCCGTAGGAGGCACGAACACTTCGCACGGGACCAATGTAACTTGTAGGAACTGACCGCGTAGTCCCGGGTCTCCCAGTTTGAGAGTATGACGATAATTTGCAAAAATCACACTTAGAGTTAAAAACATGCCGTTAAAGGGTGAAAACCCAAACCGGCCCCCAAACGACCCCGTAGGAGGCACGAACACCTCGTATGGGACCGATGTAACTTGTAGAATCTGACCACGTAGTCTCGGGTCTCCCGATTTGAGAGTATGAGGATAATTTTCAAAAATCACACTTAGAGTTAAAAACAGGCCGTTAAAGGGTGAAAACCCAAACCAGTCCACAAACTGCGCCGTAGGAGGTACGAACATCTCGCACGGGACCAATGCAACTTGTAGGAATTGACCGCGTACTCCCAGGTCTCCCGATTTGTGAGTACAACGATAATTTGCAAAAATCACACTTGGACTTAAAAACTAGCCGTTAAGGGGTGAAAACCCAAACCATCCCTCAAACGACCCCGTAGGAGGCACGAACACCTCGCACGGGACCAATGCAACTTGTAGGAACTGACCGCGTAGTACCGGGTGTCCCGGTTTGAAAGTATGACGATAATTTGAAAAAATCACATTTAGACTTAAAAACTAGCCGTTAAGGGGTGAAAACCCAAACCAGTCCCCAAACGGCCCTGTAGGAGGCACGGACACCTCGCACGGGACCAATGCAACTTGTAGGAACTGACGGCGTAGTCCCGGGTGTCCTGGTTTGAGAGTACGATGATAATTTGCAAAAATCACACTTAGACTTAAAAACAGGCCATTTAAGGGTGAAAACCCAAACCAGCCCCCAAACTGCCCCGTAGGAGGTACGAACACCTCGCACGGGACCAATGCAACTTATAGGAACTGACCGCGTAGTCCCGGGTCTCCCGGTTTGTAAATAGGATGATAATTTGTGAAAATCACATGTAAACTTAAAAACAGGCCGTTAAAGGGTGAAAACCCAAATCGACCCCAAACGACCCCGTAGGAGGCACGAACACTTCGCACGGGACCAATGTAACTTGTAGGAACTGACCGCATAGTCCCGGGTCTCCCAGTTTGAGAGTATGACGATAATTTGCAAAAATCACACTTAGAGTTAAAAACATGCCGTTAAAGCGTGAAAACCCAAACCGGCCCCCAAACGACCCCGTAGGAGGCACGAACACCTCGTATGGGACCGATGTAACTTGTAGAATCTGACCACGTAGTATCGGGTCTCCCGATTTGAGAGTATGAGGATAATTTTCAAAAATCACACTTAGAGTTAAAAACAGGCCGTTAAAGGGTGAAAACCCAAACCAGTCCACAAACTGCGCCGTAGGAGGTACGAACATCTCGCACGGGACCAATGCAACTTGTAGGAACTGACCGCGTAGTCCCGGATCTCCCGGTTTGTAGGTACGATGATAATTTGCAAAATCACACTTGGACTTAAAAACTAGCCGTTAAGGGGTGAAAACCCAAACCAACCCCCAAACGGCCTCGTAGGAGGCACGAACACCTCGCACGGGACCAATGCAACTTGTAGGAACTGACCGCGTAGTCCCGGGTGTCCTGGTTTGAGAGTACGATGATAATTTGCAAAAATCACACTTAGACTTAAAAACAGGCCATTAAAGGGTGCAAACCCAAACCAGCCCCGAAACGACCCCGTAGGAGGCACGAACACCTCGCACGGGACCAATGCAACTTGTAGAAACTGACCGCGTAGTCTCGGGTGTCCTGGTTTGAAAGTATGACGATAATTTGCAAAAATCACACTTAGACTTAGAAACAAGCTGTTAAAGGGTGAAAACCCAAACCAGCCCCCAAACGACCCCGTTGTAGGCACGAACACCTCGCACGGGACCAATGCAACTTGTAGGAACTGACCGCGTAGTCCCGGGTGTCCCGGCTTGAGAGTATGACGATAATTTGCAAAAATCACACTTAGACTTAAAAACAAGCCATTAAAGGGTGAAAATCGAAACCAACCCCCAAACGGCCCCGTAGGAGGTACGAACACCTCGCACGGGACCAATGCAACTTGTAGGAACTGACCGCGTAGTCCCTGGTCTCCCGATTTGAGAGTATGACGATAATTTGCAAAAATCACACTTAGACTTAAAAACTAGCCGTTAAGGGGTGAAAACCCAAACCAGCCCCCAAACGACCCCGTAGGAGGCACGAACACCTCGCACGGGACCAATGCAACTTGTAGGAACTGACCGCGTAGTCCCGGGTCTCCTGGTTTGTGAGTACGACGATAATTTGCAAAAATCACACTTAGACTTAAAAACTAGCCGTTAAGGGGTGAAAACCCAAACCAGCGCCCAAACGACCCCGTAGGAGGCACGAACACCTCGCACGGGACCAATGCAACTTGTAGGAACAGACGGCGTAGTCCCGGGTCTCCTGGTTTGAGAGTACGACGATAATTTGCAAAAATCACACTTAGACTTAAAAACTAGCCGTTATGGGGTGAAGACCCAACCCCGTAGGAGGCACGAACACCTCGCACGGGACCAATGCAACTTGTAGGAACTGACCGCGTAGTCCCGGGTGTCCCGGTTTGAGAGTATGACGATAATACAAGCCGTTAAAGGGTGAAATCCCAAACCAGCCCCCAAACGGCCCCGTAGGAGGTACGAACACCTCGCACGGAACCAATGCAACTTGTAGGAACTGACCGCGTAGTCCCCGGTCTACCGATTTGAGAGTATGACGATAATTTGCAAAAATCACACTTAGACTTAAAAACTAGTCGTTAAGGGGTGAAAACCCAAACCAGCCCCCAAAAGACCCCGTAGGAGGCACGAACAGCTCGCACGGGACCAATGCAACTTGTAGGAACTGACCGCGTAGTATCGGATCTCCCGATTTGAAAGTATGACGATAATTTGCAAAAATCACACTTAGACTTAAAAACTAGCCGTTAAGGGGTTAAAACTCAAACCAGCCCCCAAACGGCCCCGTAAGAGGCATGAACATCTCTTACGAGACCAATGTAACTCGTACGAACTGACCATGTAGTCCCGAGTCTCCCAGTTTGAGAATATGACGATAATTTCAAAATACGTAGATTCGGCTTGAAAACAAGCCGTTTGTGGGTGAAAACTCAAACCAGCCCCCAAACCGTCCCGTAAGGGGCACGGACACCTCGCACGGGACTAGTGTCACTCGTACGAACTGACCGTGTAATTTCGGGTCTCTCGGTTTGAGAATATGACGATAATTTCAAAATACATAGATTAGGCTTCAAAATAAGCCGTTTGAGGGTAAAACCCCAAACCAACCCACAAACGGCCCCGTAAGAGGCACGAACACCTCCCACGGGATCAATGTAACTCGTCTGAACTGACCCCGCAGTCCCGGGTCTTCCAGTTTGAGAATATGATGATAATTTCAAAATACGTAGATTAGGCTTGAAAATAAGCCATTTGAGGGTGAAAATCCAAACCAGCCCCCAAACGGTCCCGTAAGAGGCACGAACACGTCGCACGGGACCAATGCAACTTGTAGGAACTGACCGCGTAGTCCCGGGTGTCCTGGTTTGAGAGTACGATGATAATTTGCAAAAATCACACTTAGACTTAAAAACAGGCCATTTAAGGGTGAAAACCCAAACGACCCCGTAGGAGGTACGAACACCTCGCACGGGACCAATGCAACTTGTAGGAACTGACCTCGTAGTCCCGGGTCTCCCGATTTGTAAATAGGATGATAATTTGTAAAAACAGGCCGTTAAAGGGTGAAAACCCAAATCGACCCCAAACGACCCCGTAGGAGGCACGAACACTTCGCACGGGACCAATGTAACTTGTAGGAACAGACCGCATAGTCCCGGGTCTCCCAGTTTGAGAGTATGACGATAATTTGCAAAAATCACACTTAGAGTTAAAAACATGCCGTTAAAAGGTGAAAACCCAAACCGGCCCCCAAACGACCCCGTAGGAGGCACGAACACCTCGTATGGGACCGATGTAACTTGTAGAATCTGACCACGTAGTCTCGGGTCTCCCGATTTGAGAGTATGAGGATAATTTTCAAAAATCACACTTAGAGTTAAAAACCGGCCGTTAAAGGGTGAAAACCCAAACCAGTCCACAAACTACCCCGTAGGAGGTACGAACACCTCGCACGGGACCAATAAAACTTGTAGGAACTGACCGCGTAGTATCGGATCTCCCGATTTGAGAGTATGACGATAATTTGCAAAAATCACACTTAGACTTAAAAACTAGCCGTTAAAGGGTGAAAACCCAAACCGGCCCCCAAACGACCCCGTAGGAGGCACGAACACCTCGCATAGGACCAATACAACTTGTAGGAATTGACGGCGTGGTCCCGGGTGTCCCGGTTTGAGAGTATGACGATAATTTGCAAAAATCAGACTTAGACTTAAAAATTAGTCGTTAAGGGGTGAAAACCCAAACCAGCCCCCAAACGGCCCCGTAGGAGGCACGAACACCTCGCACGGGACCAATCCAACTTGCACGGGACCAATGCAACTTGTAGGAACAGACCGCGTAGTCCCGGGTCTCCTGATTTGAGAGTACGACGATAATTTGCAAAAATCACACTTAGACTTAAAAACTAGCCGTTAAGGGGTGAAAACCCAGACCAGCCCCGAAACGGCCCCGTAGGAGGCACGAACACCTCGCACGGGACCAATGCAACTTTTAGGAACTGACCGCGTAGTCCCGGATCTCCCGATTTGAGAGTATGACGATAATTTGCAAAAATCACACTGAGACTTAAAAACTAGCCGTTAAGGGGTGAAAACCCAAACCAGCGCCCAAACGACCCCGTAGGAGGCACAAAAACCTCGCACGAGACCAATGCAACTTGTAGGAACAGACCGCGTAGTCCCGGGTCTTCTGGTTTGAGAGTACGACGATAATTTGCAAAAATCATACTTAGACTTAAAAACTAGCCGTTAAGGGGTGAAAACCCAAACCAGCCCCCAAACGGCCCCGTAGGAGGCACGAACACCTCGCACGGGACCAATGCAACTTGTAGGAACTGACCGCGTAGTCCCGGATCTCCCGATTTGAGAGTATGACGATAATTTGCAAAAATCACACTTAGACTTAAAAACTAGCCGTTAAGGGGTGAAAACCCAAACCAGCCCCCAAACGACCCCGTAGGAGGCACGAACACCTCGCACGGGACCAATGCAACTTATAGGAACTGACCGCGTAGTCCCGGGTGTCCCGGTTTGAGAGTATGACGATAATTTGCAAAAATCACACTTAAACTTAAAAACAAGCCGTTAAAGGGTGAAATCCCAAACCAGCCCCCAAACGGCCCCGTAGGAGGTACGAACACCTCGCACGGAACCAATGCAACTTGTTGGAACTGACCGCGTAGTCCCTGGTCTCCCGATTTGACAGTATGACGATAATTTGCAAAAATCACTCTTAGACTTAAAAACTAGTCGTTAAGGGGTGAAAATCCAAACCAGCCCCCAAACGACCCCGTAGGAGGCACGAACAGCTCGCACGGGACCAATGCAACTTTTAGGAACTGACCGCGTAGTATCGGATCTCCCGATTTGAGAGTATGACGATAATTTGCAAAAATCACACTTAGACCTACAAACTAGCCGTTAAGGGGTGAAAACCCAAACCAGCCCCCAAACGACCCCGTAGGAGGCACAAACACCTCGCACGGGACCAATGCAACTTGTAAGAACTGACCGCGTAGTCCCGGGTATCCCGATTTGAGAGTACGACGATAATTTGCAAAAATCACACTTAGACTTAAAAATAAGCCGTTAAAGGGTGAAAACCAAAACCAGTCCCCAAACGGCCCCGTAGGAGGTACGAACACCTCGCACGGGACCAATGCAACTTGTTGGAACTGACCGCGTAGTCCCGGGTCTCCCGATTTGAGAGTACGATGATAATTTGCAAAAATCACACTTGGACTTAAAAACAGGCCGTTAAAGGGTGAAAACCCAAACCAGCCCCCAAACGTCCTCGTAGGAGGCACGGACACCTCGCACGGGACCAATGCAACTTTTAGGAACTGACCGCGTAGTCTCGGGTGTCCTGGTTTGAGAGTATGACGATAATTTGCAAAAATCACACTTAGACTTAAAAACAGGCCATTAAAGGGTGAAAACCCAAACCAGCCCCCAATCGACCCCGTTGGAGGCACGAACACCTCGCACGGGACCAATGCAACTTGTAGGAACTGACCGCGTAGTTCCGGGTGTCCCGTCTTGAGAGTATGACGATAATTTGCAAAAATCACACTTAGACTTAAAAACAAGCCATTAAAGTGTGAAAATCGAAACCTGCCCCCAAACCCCGTAGGAGGTACTAACACCTCGCAAGGGACCAATGCAACTTGTAGTAACTGACCGCGTAGTTCCTGGTCTCCCGATTTGAGAGTATGACGATAATTTGGAAAAATCACAATTAGACTTAAAAACTAGCCGTTAAGGGGTGAAAACCCAAACCAGCCCCCAAACGACCCAGTAGGAGGCACGAACACCTCGCACGGGACCAATGCAACTTGTAGGAACTGACCGCGTAGTACCGGATCTCCCGATTTGAGAGTACGACGATAATTTGCAAAAATCACACTTGGACTTAAAAACTAGCCGTTACGGGGTGAAAACCCAAACCAGCCCCCAAACGACCCCGTAGGAGGCACGAACTCCTCGCACGGGACCAATGCAACTTGTAGGAACTGACCGCGTAGTACCGGGTGTCCCGGTTTGAAAGTATGACGATAATTTGAAAAAATCACATTTTGACTTAAAAAATAGCCGTTAAGGGGTGAAAACCCAAACCAGTCCCCAAACGGCCCCGTAGGAGGCACGGACACCTCGCACGGGACCAATGCAACTTGTAGGAACTGACCGCGTAGTCCCGGGTGTCCTGGTTTGAGAGTACGATGTTAATTTGTAAAAATCACACTTAGACTTAAAAACAGGCCATTAAAGGGTGAAAACCCAAACCAGCCCCCAAACGGCCCCGTAGGAGGCACGAACACCTCGCACGGGACCAATGCAACATGTAGGAACTGACCGCGTAGTCCCGGGTCTCCCGGTTTGTAAATAGGATGATAATTTGTAAAAGTCACATGTAAACTTAAAAACAGGCCGTTAAAGGGTGATAACCCAAATCGACCCCAAACGACCCCGTAGGAGGCACGAACACTTCGCACGGGACCAATGTAACTTGTAGGAACTGACCGCATAGTCCCGGGTCTCCCAGTTTGAGAGTATGACGATAATTTGCAAAAATCACTCTTAGACTTAAAAACTAGTCGTTAAGGGGTGAAAACCCAAACAGGCCCCCAAACGACCCCGTAGGAGGCACGAACACCTCGTATGGGACCGATGTAACTTGTAGAATCTGACCACGTAGTCTCGGGTCTCCCGATTTGAGAGTATGAGGATAATTTTCAAAAATCACACTTAGAGTTAAAAACACACAGTTAAAGGGTGAAAACCCAAACCAGTCCACAAACTGCGCCGTAGGAGGTACGAACATCTCGCACGGGACCAATGCAACTTGTAGGAATTGACCGCGTACTCCCAGGTCTCCCGATTTGTGAGTACAACGATAATTTGCAAAAATCACACTTGGACTTAAAAACTAGCCGTTAAGGGGTGAAAACCCAAACCATCCCTCAAACGACCCCGTAGGAGGCACGAACACCTCGCACGGGACCAATGCAACTTGTAGGAACTGACCGCGTAGTACCGGGTGTCCCGGTTTGAAAGTATGACGATAATTTGAAAAAATCACATTTAGACTTAAAAACTAGCCGTTAAGGGGTGAAAACCCAAACCAGTCCCCAAACGGCCCCGTAGGAGGCACGGACACCTCGCACGGGACCAATGCAACTTGTAGGAACTGACCGCGTAGTCCCGGGTGTCCTGGTTTGAGAGTACGATGATAATTTGCAAAAATCACACTTAGACTTAAAAACAGGCCATTTAAGGGTGAAAACCCAAACCAGCCCCCAAACGGCCCCGTAGGAGGTACGAACACCTCGCACGGGACCAATGCAACTTATAATAACTGACCGCGTAGTCCCGGGTCTCCCGGTTTGTAAATAGGATGATAATTTGTAAAAATCACACGTAAACTTAAAAACAGGCCGTTAAAGGGTGAAAACCCAAATCGACCCCAAACGACCCCGTAGGAGGCACGAACACTTCGCACGGGACCAATGTAACTTGAAAGAACTGACCGCATAGTCCCGGGTCTCCCAGTTTGAGAGTATGACGATAATTTGCAAAAATCACACTTAGAGTTAAAAACATGCCGTTAAAGGGTGACAACCCAAACCGGCCCCCAAACGACCCCGTAGGAGGCACGAACACCTCGTATGGGACCGATGTAACTTGTAGAATCTGACCACGTAGTCTCGGGTCTCCCGATTTGAGAGTATGAGGATAATTTTCAAAAATCACACTTAGAGTTAAAAACAGGCCGTTAAAGGGTGAAAACCCAAACCAGTCCACAAACTGCGCCGTAGGAGGTACGAACATCTCGCACGGGACCAATGCAACTTGTAGGAACTGACCGCGTAGTCCCGGATCTCCCGGTTTGTAAGTACGATGATAATTTGCAAAAATCACACTTGGACTTAAAAACTAGCCGTTAAGGGGTGAAAACCCAAACCAGCCCCCAAACGGCCTCGTAGGAGGCACGAACACCTCGCACGGGACCAATGCAACTTGTAGGAACTGACCGCGTAGTCCCGGGTGTCCTGGTTTGAGAGTACGATGTTAATTTGTAAAAATCACACTTAGACTTAAAAACAGGCCATTAAAGGGTGAAAACCCAAACCAGCCCCCAAACGGCCCCGTAGGAGGCACGAACACCTCGCACGGGACCAATGCAACTTGTAGGAACTGACCGCGTAGTCCCGGGTCTCCCGATTTGTAAATAGGATGATAATTTGTAAAAGTCACATGTAAACTTAAAAACAGCCCGTTAAAGGGTGAAAACCCAAATCGACCCCAAACGACCCCGTAGGAGGCACGAACACTTCGCACGGGACCAATGTAACTTGTAGGAACTGACCGCATAGTCCCGGGTCTCCCAGTTTGAGAGTATGACGAAAATTTGCAAAAATCACACTTAGAGTTAAAAACATGCCGTTAAAGGGTGAAAACCCAAATCGGCCCCCAAACGACCCCGTAGGAGGCACGAACACCTCGTGTGGGACCGATGTAACTTGTAGAATCTTACCACGTAGTCTCGGGTCTCCCGATTTGAAAGTATGAGGATAATTTTCAAAAATCACACTTAGAGTTAAAAACAGGCCGTTAAAGGGTGAAAACCCAAACCAGTCCCCAAACGGCCCCGTAGGAGGTACGAACACCTCGCACGGGACCAATGCAACTTGTAGGAACTGACCGCGTAGTCCTGGGTATCCCGATTTGAGAGTGCGACGATAATTTGCAAAAATCACACTTTGACTTAAAAACAAGTCGTTAAAGGGTGAAAACCCAAACCAGTTCCCAAAAGGCCCCGTAGGTGGTACGAACACCTCGCACGGGACCAATGCAACTTGTAGGAGTTGACCGCGTACTCCCAGGTCTACCGATTTGAGAGTACGACGATAATTAGCAAAAATCACACATGGACTTAAAAACTAGCCGTTAAGGGGTGAAAACCCAAACCAGCCCCCAAACGACCCCGTAGGAGGCACGGACACCTCGCACGGGACCAATGCAACTTGTAGGAACTGACCGCGTAGTACCGGGTGTCCCGGTTTGAAAGTATGTCGATAATTTGAAAAAATCACATTTAGACTTAAAAACTAGCTGTTAAGGGGTGAAAACCCAAACCAGTCCCCAAACGGCCCTGTAGGAGGCACGGACACCTCGCACGGCCCCATGCAACTTGTAGGAATTGACCGCGTAGTCCCAGGTCTCCCGATTTGAGAGGACGACGATAATTTGCAAAAATCACACTTGGACTTAAAAACTAGCCGTTAAGGGGTGAAAACCCAAACCAGCCCCCAAACGACCCCGTAGGAGGCACGAACACCTCGCACGGGACCAATGCAACTTGTAGGAACTGACCTCATAGTACCGGGTGTCCCGGTTTGAAAGTATGACAATAATTTGAAAAAATCACATTTAGACTTAAAAACTAGCCGTTAAGGGGTGAAAACCCAAACCAGTCCCCAAACGGCCCTGTAGGAGGCACGGACACCTCGCACGGCCCCATGCAACTTGTAGGAATTGACCGCGTAGTCCCAGGTCTCCCGATTTGAGAGTACGACGATAATTTGCAAAAATCACACTTGGACTTAAAAACTAGCCGTTAAGGGGTGAAAACCCAAACCAACCCCCAAACGACCCCGTAGGAGGCACGAACTCCTCGCACGGGACCAATGCAACTTGTAGGAACTGACTGCGTAGTACCGGGTGTCCCGGTTTGAAAGTATGACGATAATTTGAAAAAATCACATTTTGACTTAAAAAATAGCCGTTAAGGGATGGAAACCCAAACCAGTCCCCAAACGGACCCGTAGGAGGCACGGACACCTCGCACGGGACCAATGCAACTTGTAGGAACTGACCGCGTAGTCCCGGGTGTCCTGGTTTGAGAGTACGTTGATAATTTGCAAAAATCACACTTAGACTTAAAAACAGGCCATTAAAGGGTGAAAACCCAAACCAGCCTCCAAACGGCCCCGTAGGAGGTACGAACACCTCGCACGGGACCAATGCAACTTGTAGGAACTGACCGCGTAGTCCCGGGTCTCCCGGTTTGTAAATAGGATGATAATTTGTAAAAGTCACATGTAAACTTAAAAACAGGCCGTTAAAGGGTGAAAACCCAAATCGACCCCAAACGACCCCGTAGGTGGCACGAACACTTCGCACGGGACCAATGTAACTTATAGGAACTGACCGCATAGTCCCGGGTCTTCCAGTTTGAGAGTATGACGATAATTTGCAAAAATCACACTTAGAGTTAAAAACATGCCGTTAAAGGGTGAAAACCTAAATCGGCCCCCAAACGACCCCGTAGGAGGCACGAACACCTCGTATGGGACCGATGTAACTTGTAGAATCTTACCACGTAGTCTCGGGTCTCCCGATTTGAAAGTATGAGGATAATTTTCAAAAATCACACTTAGAGTTAAAAACAGGCCGTTAAAGGGTGAAAACCCAAACCAGTCCCCAAACGGCCCCGAATGAGGTACGAACACCTCGCACGGGACCAATGCAACTTGTAGGAACTGACCGCGTAGTCCCGGATCTCCTGGTTTGTAAGTACAATGATAATTTGCAAAAATCACACTTGGACTTAAAAACATGCCGTTAAGGGGTGAAAACCCAAACCAGCCCCCAAACGGCCGCGTAGGAGGCACGAACACCTCGCACGGGACCAATGAAACTTGTAGGAACTGACCGCGTAGTCCCGGGTTTCCTGGTTTGAGAGTATGACGATAATTTGCAAAAATCACACATAGACTTAAAAACAAGCTGTTAAAGGGTGAAAACCCAAACCAGTCCCCAAACGACCCCGTTGGAGGCACGAACACCTCGCACGGGACCAATGCAACATATAGGAACTGATCGCGTATTCCCGGGTGTCCCGGCTTGAGAGTATGACGATAATTTGCAAAAATCACACTTAGACTTAAAAACAAGCCATTAAAGGGTGAAAACTGAAACCAGCCCCCAAACGGCCCCGTAGGAGGTACGAACACCTCGCACGGGACCAATGCAACTTGTAGTAACTGACCGCGTAGTCCCTGGTCTCCCGATTTGAGAGTATGACGATAATTTGGAAAAATCATAATTAGACTTAAAAACTAGCCGTTATGGGGTGAAAACCCAAACCAGCCCCCAAACGACCCAGTAGGAGGCACGAACACCTCGCACGGGACCAATGCAACTTGTAGGAACTGACCGCGTAGTACCGGATCTCCCGATTTGAGAGTATGACGATAATTTGCAAAAATCACAGTTAGACTTAAGAACTAGCCGTTAAGGGGTGAAAACCCAAACCAGCCCCAAACGACCCCGTAGAAGGCACGAACACCTCGCACGGGACCAATGCAACTTGTAGGAGCTGACCGCGTAGTCCTGGGTATCCCGATTTGAGAGTACGACGATAATTTGCAAAAATCACACTTAGACTTAAAAACAAGTCGTTAATGGGTGAAAACCCAAACCAGTTCCCAAACGCCCCCGTAGGTGGTACGAACACCTCGCACGGGACCAATGCAACTTGTAGGAATTGACCGCGTACTCCCAGGTCTCCCGATTTGTGAGTACAACGATAATTTGCAAAAATCACACTTGGACTTAAAAACTAGCCGTTAAGGGGTGAAAACCCAAACCATCCCTCAAACGACCCCGTAGGAGGCACGGACACCTCGCACGGGACCAATGCAACTTGTAGGAACTGACCGCGTAGTACCGGGTGTCCCGGTTTGAAAGTATGACGATAATTTGAAAAAATCACATTTAGACTTAAAAACTAGCCGTTAAGGGGTGAAAACCCAAACCAGTCCCCAAACGGCCCTGTAGGAGGCACGGACACCTCGCACGGAACCAATGCAACTTGTAGGAACTGACGGCGTAGTCTCGGGTGTCCTGGTTTGAGAGTACGATGATAATTTGCAAAAATCACACTTAGACTTAAAAACAGGCCATTTAAGGGTGAAAACCCAAACCAGCCCCCAAACGGCCCCGTAGGAGGTACGAACACCTCGCACGGGACCAATGCAACTTATAGGAACTGACCGCGTAGTCCCGGGTCTCCCGGTTTGTAAATAGGATGATAATTTGTAAAAATCACATGTAAACTTAAAAACAGGCCGTTAAAGGGTGAAAACCCAAATCGACCCCAAACGACCCCGTAGGAGGCACGAACACTTCGCACGGGACCAATGTAACTTGTAGGAACTGACCGCATAGTCCCGAGTCTCCCAGTTTGAGAGTATGACGATAATTTGCAAAAATCACACTTAGAGTTAAAAACATGCCGTTAAGGGGTGAAAACCCACACCGGCCCCCAAACGACCCCGTAGGAGGCACGAACACCTCGTATGGGACCGATGTAACTTGTAGAATCTGACCACGTAGTCTCGGGTCTCCCGATTTGAGAGTATGAGGATAATTTTAAAAAATCACACTTAGAGTTAAAAACAGGCCGTTAAAGGGTGAAAACCCAAACCAGTCCACAAACTGCGCCGTAGGAGGTACGAACATCTCGCACGGGACCAATGCAACTTGTAGGAACTGACCGCGTAGTCCCGGATCTCCCGGTTTGTAAGTACGATGATAATTTGCAAAAATCACACTTGGACTTAAAAACTAGCCGTTAAGGGGTGAAAACCCAAACCAGCCCCCAAACGGCCTCGTAGGAGGCACGAACACCTCGCACAGGACCAATGCAACTTGTAGGAACTGACCGCGTAGTCCCGGTTGTCCTGGTTTGAGAGTACGATGATAATTTGCAAAAATCACACTTGGACTTAAAAACTAGCCGTTAAGGGGTGAAAACCCAAACCAGCCCCCAAACGGCCTCGTAGGAGGCACGAACACCTCGCACAGGACCAATGCAACTTGTAGGAACTGACCGCGTAGTCCCGGTTGTCCTGGTTTGAGAGTACGATGATAATTTGCAAAAATCACACTTAGACTTAAAAACAGGCCATTAAAGGGTGCAAACCCAAACCAGCCCCCAAACGACCCCGTAGGAGGCACGAACACCTCGCACGGGACCAATGCAACTTATAGGAACTGACCGCGTAGTCCCGGGTGTCCCGGCTTGAGAGTATGACGATAATTTGCAAAAATCACACTTAGACTTAAAAACAAGCCATTAAAGGGTGAAAACCGAAACCAACCCCCAAACGACCCTGTAGGAGGCACGAACACCTCGCACGGGACCAATGCAACTTGTAGGAACTGACCGCGTAGTCCCGGGTGTCCCGGCTTGAGAGTATGACGATAATTTGCAAAAATCACACTTAGACTTAAAAACAAGCCATTAAAGGGTGAAAACCGAAACGAACCCCCAAACGACCCGTAGGAGGTACGAACACCTCGCACGGGACCAATGCAACTTGTAGGAACTGACCGCGTAGTCCCTGGTCTCCCGATTTGAGAGTATGACGATAATTTGCAGAAATCACACTTAGACTTAAAAACTAGCCGTTAAGGGGTGAAAACCCAAACCAGCCCCCAAACGTCCCCGTAGGAGGCACGAACACCTCGCACGGGACCAATGCAACTTGTAGGAACTGACCGCGTAGTCCCGGGTCTCCTGGTTTGTGAGTACGATGATAATATGCGAAAATCACACTTAGACTTAAAAACTAGCCGTTAAGGGGTGAAAACCCAAACCAGCGCCCAAACGACCCCGTAGGAGGCACGAACACCTCGCACGGGACCAATGCAACTTGTAGGAACAGACCGCGTAGTCCCGGGTCTCCTGGTTTGAGAGTACGACGATAATTTGCAAAAATCACACTTAGACTTAAAAACTAGCCGTTATGGGGTGAAAACCCGACCCCGTAGGAGGCACGAACACCTCGCACGGGACCAATGCAACTTGTAGGAACTGACCGCGTAGTCCCGGGTCTCCCGATTTGTAAATAGGATGATAATTTGTAAAAACAGGCCGTTAAAGGGTGAAAACCCAAATCGACCCCAAACGACCCCGTAGGAGGCACGAACACTTCGCACGGGACCAATGTAACTTGTAGGAACTGACTGCATAGTCCCGGGTCTCCCAGTTTGAGAGTATGACGATAATTTGCAAAAATCACACTTAGAGTTAAAAACATACCGTTAAAAGGTGAAAACCCAAACCAGCCCCCAAACGACCCCGTAGGAGGCACGAACACCTCGTATGGGACCGATGTAACTTGTAGAATCTGACCACGTAGTCTCGGGTCTCCCGATTTGAGAGTATGAGGATAATTTTCAAAAATCACACTTAGAGTTAAAAACCGGCCGTTAAAGGGTGAAAACCCAAACCAGTCCACAAACTACCCCGTAGGAGGCACGAACACCTCGTACGGGACCAATGCAACTTGTAGGAACTGACTGCATAGTCCCGGATCTCCCGGTTTGTGAATAGGATGATAATTTGCAAAAATCACACTTACACTTAAAAACAAGCCGTTAAAGGGTGAAAACCCAAACCGGCCCCCAAACGACCCCGTAGGAGGCACGAACACCTCGCATAGGACCAATACAGATTGTAGGAATTGACGGCGTGGTCCCGGGTGTCCCGGTTTGAGAGTATGACGATAATTTGCAAAAATCACACTTAGACTTAAAATTAGTCGTTAAGGGGTGAAAACCCAAACCAGCCCCCAAACGGCCCCGTAGGAGGCACGAACACCTCGCACGGGACCAATGCAACTTGTAGGAACAGACCGCGTAGTCCCGGGTCTCCTGATTTGAGAGTACGACGATAATTTGCAAAAATCACACTTAGACTTAAAAACTAGTCGTTAAGGGGTGAAAACCCAGACCAGCCTCCAAACGGCCCCGTAGGAGGCACGAACACCTCGCACGGGACCAATGCAACTTGTAGGAACTGACCGCGTAGTCCCGGATCTCCCGATTTGAGAGTATGACGATAATTTGCAAAAATCACACTGAGACTTAAAAACTAGCCGTTAATGGGTGAAAACCCAAACCAGCGCCCAAACGACCCCGTAGGAGGCACGAACACCTCGCACGAGACCAATGCAACTTGTAGGAACAGACCGCGTAGTCCCGGGTCTTCTGGTTTGAGAGTACGACGATAATTTGCAAAAATCACACTTAGACTTAAAAAGTAGCCGTTAAGGGGTGAAAACCCAAACCAGCCCTCAAACGGCCCCGTAGGAGGCACGAACACCTCGCACGGGACCAATACAACTTGTAGGAATTGACCGCGTAGTCCCGGGTGTCCCGATTTGAGAGTATGACGATAATTTGCAAAAATCACACTTAAACTTAAAAACAAGCCGTTAAAGGGTGAAATCCCAAACCAGCCCCCAAACGGCCCCGTAGGAGGCACGAACACCTCGCATAGGACCAATACAGATTGTAGGAATTGACGGCGTGGTCCCGGGTGTCCCGGTTTGAGAGTATGACGATAATTTGCAAAAATCACACTTAGACTTAAAATTAGTCGTTAAGGGGTGAAAACCCAAACCAGCCCCCAAACGGCCCCGTAGGAGGCACGAACACCTCGCACGGGACCAATGCACCTCGCACGGAACCAATGCAACTTGTAGGAACTGACCGCGTAGTCCCCGGTCTCCCGATTTGAGAGTATGACGATAATTTGCAAAAATCACTCTTAGACTTAAAAACTAGTCGTTAAGGGGTGAAAATCCAAACCAACCCCCAAACGACCCCGTAGGAGGCACGAACAGCTCGCACGGGACCAATGCAACTTTTAGGAACTGACCGCGTAGTATCGGATCTCCCGATTTGAGAGTATGACGATAATTTGCAAAAATCACACTTAGACTTACAAACTAGCCGTTAAGGGGTGAAAACCCAAACCAGCACCCAAACGACCCCGTAGGAGGCACAAACACCTCGCACGGGACCAATGCAACTTGTAAGAACTGACCGCGTAGTCCCGGGTATCCCGATTTGAGAGTACGACGATAATTTACAAAAATCACACTTAGACTTAAAAATAAGCCGTTAAAGGGTGAAAACCAAAACCAGTCCCCAAACGGCCCCGTAGGAGGTACGAACACCTCGCACGGGACCAATGCAACTTGTAGGAACTGACCGCGTAGTCCCGGGTCTCCCGATTTGAGAGTACGATGATAATTTGCAAAAATCACACTTGGACTTAAAAACAGGTCGTTAAAGGGTGAAAACCCAAACCAGCCCCCAAACGACCCCGTAGGAGGCACGGACACCTCGCACGGGACCAATGCAACTTTTAGGAACTGACCGCGTAGTCTCGGGTGTCCTGGTTTGAGAGTATGACGATAATTTGCAAAAATAACACTTAGACTTAAAAACAGGCCATTAAAGGGTGAAAACCCAAACCAGCCCCCAAACGACCCCGTTGGAGGCACGAACACCTCGCACGGGACCAATGCAACTTGTAGGAACTGACCGCGTAGTCCCGGGTGTCCCGGCTTGAGAGTATGACGATAATTTGCAAAAATCACACTTAGACTTAAAAACAAGCCATTAAAGGGTGAAAATCGAAACCTGCCCCCAAACCCCGTAGGAGGTACTAACACCTCGCAAGGGACCAATGCAACTTGTAGTAACTGACCGCGTAGTTCCTGGTCTCCCGATTTGAGAGTATGACGATAATTTGCAAAAATCACAATTAGACTTAAAAACTAGCCGTTAAGGGGTGAAAACCCAAACCAGCCCCCAAACGACCCAGTAGGAGGCACGAACACCTCGCACGGGACCAATGCAACTTGTAGGAACTGACCGCGTAGTCCCCGGTCTCCCGATTTGAGAGTATGACGATAATTTGCAAAAATCACAGTTAGACTTAAAAACTAGCCGTTAAGGGGTGAAAACCCAAACCAGCCCCCAAACGACCCCGTAGGAGGCACGAACACCTCGCACGGGACCAATGCAACTTGTAGTAACTGACCGCGTAGTCCTGGATATTCCGAATTGAGAGTACGACGATAATTTGCAAAAATCACACTTAGACTTGAAAACATGCCGTTAAAGGGTGAAAACCCAAACCTGTCCCCAAACGGCCCCGTAGGAGGTACGAACACCTCGCACGGCCCCATGCAACTTGTAGGAATTGACCGCATAGTCCCAGGTCTCCTGATTTGAGAGTACGACGATAATTTGCAAAAATCACACTTGGACTTAAAAACTAGCCGTTACGGGGTGAAAACCCAAACCAGCCCCAAACGACCCCGTAGGAGGCACGAACTCCTCGCACGGGACAAATGCAACTTGTAGGAACTGACCGCGTAGTACCGGGTGTCCCGGTTTGAAAGTATGACGATAATTTGAAAAAATCACATTTTGATTTAAAAACTAGCCGTTAAGGGGTGAAAACCCAAACCAGTCCCCAAACGGCCCCGTAGGAGGCACGGACACCTCGCACGGGACCAATGCAACTTGTAGGAACTGACCGCGTAGTCCCGGGTGTCCTGGTTTGAGAGTACGATGTTAATTTGTAAAAATCACACTTAGACTTAAAAACAGGCCATTAAAGGGTGAAAACCCAAACCAGCCCCCAAACGGCCCCGTAGGAGGCACGAACACCTCGCACGGGACCAATGCAACTTGTAGGAACTGACCGCGTAGTCCCGGGTCTCCCGGTTTGTAAATAGGATGATAATTTGTAAAAGTCACATGTAAACTTAAAAACAGGCCGTTAAAGGGTGAAAACCCAAATCGACCCCAAACGACCCCGTAGGAGGCACGAACACTTCGCACGGGACCAATGTAACTTGTAGGAACTGACCGCACAGTCCCGGGTCTCCCAGTTTGAGAGTATGACGATAATTTGCAAAAATCACACTTAGAGTTAAAAACATGCCGTTAAAGGGTGAAAACCCAAACCGCCCCCCAAACGACCCCGTAGGAGGCACGAACACCTCGTATGGGACCGATGTAACTTGTAGAATCTGACCACGTAGTCTCGGGTCTCCCGATTTGAGAGTATGAGGATAATTTTCAAAAATCACACTTAGAGTTAAAAACAGGCCGTTAAAGGGTGAAAACCCAAACCAGTCCACGAACTGCGCCGTAGGAGGTACGAACATCTCGCACGGGACCCATGCAACTTGTAGGAACTGACCGCGTAGTCCCGGATCTCCCGGTTTGTAAGCACGATGATAATTTGCAAAAATCACACTTGGACTTAAAAACTAGCCGTTAAGGGGTGAAAACCCAAACCAGCCCCCAAACGGCCTCGTAGGAGGCACGAACACCTCGCACGGGACCAATGCAACTTGTAGGAACTGACAGCGTAGTCCCGGGTGTCCTGGTTTGAGAGTACGATGATAATTTGCAAAAATCACACTTAGACTTAAAAACAGGCCATTAAAGGGTCCAAACCCAAACCAGCCCCCAAACGACCCCGTAGGAGGCACGAACACCTCGCACGGGACCAATGCAACTTGTAGGAACTGACCGCGTAGTCTCGGGTGTCCTGGTTTGAGAGTATGACGATAATTTGCAAAAATCACACTTAGACTTAGAACCAAGCTGTTAAAGGGTGAAAACCCAAACCAGCCCCCAAACGACCCCGTTGTAGGCACGAACACCTCGAACGGGACCAATGCAACTTGTAGGAACTGACCGCGTAGTCCCGGGTGTACCGGCTTGAGAGTATGACGATAATTTGCAAAAATCACACTTAGACTTAAAAACAAGCCATTAAAGGGTGAAAACCGAAACCAACCCCCAAACGGCCCCGTAGGAGGTACGAACACCTCGCACGGGACCAATGCAACTTGTAGGAACTGACCGCGTAGTCCCTGGTCTCCGGATTTGAGAGTATGACGATAATTTGCAAAAATCACACTTAGACTTAAAAACTACCCGTTAAGGGGTGAAAACCCAGACCAGCCCCCAAACGGCCCCGTAGGAGGCACGAACACCTCGCACGGGACCAATGCAACTTGTAGGAACTTACCGCGTAGTCCCGGATCTCCCGATTTGAGAGTATGACGATAATTTGCAAAAATCACACTGAGACTTAAAAACTAGCCGTTAAGGGGTGAAAACCCAAACCAGCGCCCAAACGACCCCGTAGGAGGCACGAACACCTCGCACGAGACCAATGCAACTTGTAGGAACAGACCGCGTAGTCCCGGGTCTTCTGGTTTGAGAGTACGACGATAATTTGCAAAAATCACACTTAGACTTAAAAACTAGCCGTTAAGGGGTGAAAACCCAAACCAGCCCCCAAACGGCTCCGTAGGAGGCACGAACACCTCGCACGGGACCAATGCAACTTGTAGGAACTGACCGCATAGTCCCGGATCTCCCGATTTGCGAGTATGACGATAATTTGCAAAAATCACACTTAGACTTAAAAACTAGCCGTTAAGGGGTGAAAACCCAAACCAGCCCCCAAACGACCCCGTAGGAGGCACGAACACCTCGCACGGGACCAATGCAACTTATAGGAACTGACCGCGTAGTCCCGGGTGTCCCGGTTTGAGAGTATGACGATAATTTGCAAAAATCACACTTAAACTTAAAAACAAGCTGTTAAAGGGTGAAATCCCAAACCAGCCCCCAAACGGCCCCGTAGGAGGTACGAACACCTCGCACGGAACCAATGCAACTTGTAGGAACTGACCGCGTAGTCCCCGGTCTCCCGATTTGAGAGTATGACGATAATTTGCAAAAATCACTCTTAGACTTAAAAACTAGTCGTTAAGGGGTGAAAACCCAAACCAGCCCCCAAACGTCCCCGTAGGAGGCACGAACACCTCGCACGGGACCAATGCAACTTGTAGGAACTGACCGCGTAGTCCCGGGTCTCCTGGTTTGTGAGTACGACGATAATATGCAAAAATCACACTTAGACTTAAAAACTAGCCGTTAAGGGGTGAAAACCCAAACCAGCGCCCAAACGACCCCGTAGGAGGCACGAACAGCTCGCACGGGACCAATGCAACTTGTAGGAACTGACCGCGTAGTATCGGATCTCCCGATTTGAAAGTATGACGATAATTTGTAAAAATCACACTAAGACTTAAAAACTAGCCGTTAAGGGGTGAAAACTCAAACCAGCCCCCAAACGGCCCCGTAAGAGGCATGAACATCTCTTACGAGACCAATGTAACTCGTACGAACTGACCATGTAGTCCCGAGTCTCCCAGTTTGAGAATATGATGATAATTTCAAAATACGTAGATTCGGCTTGAAAACAAGCCGTTTGTGGGTGAAAACTCAAACCAGCCCCCAAACCGTCCCGTAAGGGGCACGGACACCTCGCACGGGACTAATGTCACTCGTACGAACTGACCGTGTACTTTCGGGTCTCTCGGTTTGAGAATATGACGATAATTTCAAAATACATAGATTAGGCTTCAAAATAAGCCGTTTGAGGGTAAAACCCCAAACCAACCCACAAACGGCCCCGTAAGAGGCACGAACACCTCCCACGGGATCAATGTAACTCGTCTGAACTGACCCCGCAGTCCCGGGTCTTCCAGTTTGAGAATATGATGATAATTTCAAAATACGTAGATTAGGCTTCAAAATAAGCCGTTTGAGGGTAAAACCCCAAACCAACCCACAAACGGCCCCGTAAGAGGCACGAACACCTCCCACGGGATCAATGTAACTCGTCTGAACTGACCCCGCAGTCCCGGGTCTTCCAGTTTGAGAATATGATGATAATTTCAAAATACGTAGATTAGGCTTGAAAATAAGCCATTTGAGGGTGAAAATCCAAACCAGCCGCCAAACGGTCCCGTAAGAGGCACGAACACATCGCACGGGACCAATGCAACTTGTAGGAACTGACCGCGTAGTCCCGGGTGTCCTGGTTTGAGAGTACGATGATAATTTGCAAAAATCACACTTAGACTTAAAAACAGGCCATTTAAGGGTGAAAATCCAAACGGCCCCGTAGGAGGTACGAACACCTCGCACGGGACCAATGCAACTTGTAGGAACTGACCCCGTAGTCCCGGGTCTCCCGATTTGTAAATAGGATGATAATTTGTAAAAACAGGCCGTTAAAGGGTGAAAATCCAAATCGACCCCAAACGACCCCGTAGGAGGCACGAACACTTCGCACGGGACCAATGTAACTTGTAGGAACTGACCGCATAGTCCCGGGTCTCCCAGTTTGAGAGTATGACGATAATTTGCAAAAATCACACTTAGAGTTAAAAACATGCCGTTAAAAGGTGAAAACCCAAACCGGCCCCCAAACGACCCCGTAGGAGGCACGAACACCTCGTATGGGACCGATGTAACTTGTAGAATCTGACCACGTAGTCTCGGGTCTCCCGATTTGAGAGTATGAGGATAATTTTCAAAAATCACACTTAGAGTTAAAAACCGGCCGTTAAAGGGTGAAAACCCAAACCAGTCCACAAACTACCCCGTAGGAGGTACGAACACCTCGCACGGGACCAATACAACTTGTAGGAACTGACCGCGTAGTATCGGATCTCCCGATTTGAGAGTATGACGATAATTTGCAAAAATCACACTTAGACTTAAAAACTAGCCGTTAAGGGGTGAAAACCCAAACCAGCCACCAAACGACCCCGTAGGAGGCACGAACACCTCGTACGGTACCAATGCAACTTGTAGGAACTGACTGCATAGTCCCGGATCTCCCGGTTTGTGAATAGGATGATAATTTGCAAAAATCACACTTACACTTAAAAACAAGCCGTTAAAGGGTGAAAACCCAAACCGGCCCCCAAACGACCCCGTAGGAGGCACGAACACCTCGCATAGGACCAATACAACTTGTAGGAATTGACGGCGTGGTCCCGGGTGTCCCGGTTTGAGAGTATGACGATAATTTGCAAAAATCACACGTAGACTTAAAATTAGTCGTTAAGGGGTGAAAACCCAAACCAGCCCCCAAACGGCCCCGTAGGAGGCACGAACACCTCGCACGGGACCAATGCAACTTGCACGGGACCAATGCAACTTGTAGGAACAGACCGCGTAGTCCCGGGTCTCCTGATTTGAGAGTACGACGATAATTTGCAAAAATCACAGTTAGACTTAAAAACTAGTCGTTAAGGGGTGAAAACCCAGACCAGCCCCCAAACGGCCCCGTAGGAGGCACGAACACCTCGCACGGGACCAATGCAACTTGTAGGAACTGACCGCGTAGTCCCGGATCTCCCGATTTGAGAGTATGACGATAATTTGCAAAAATCACACTTAGACTTAAAAACTAGCCGTTAAGGGGTGAAAACCCAAACCAGCGCCCAAACGACCCCGTAGGAGGCACGAACACCTCGCACGAGACCAATGCAACTTGTAGGAACAGACCGCGTAGTCCCGGGTCTTCTGGTTTGAGAGTACGACGATAATTTGCAAAAATCACACTTAGACTTAAAAACTAGCCGTTAAGGGGTGAAAACCCAAACCAGCCCCCAAACGGCCCCGTAGGAGGCACGAACACCTCGCACGGGACCAATGCAACTTGTAGGAATTGACCGCGTAGTCCCGGATCTCCCGATTTGAGAGTATGACGATAATTTGCAAAAATCACACTTAGACTTAAAAACTAGCCGTTAAGGGGTGAAAACCCAAACCAGCCCCCAAACGACCCCGTAGGAGGCACGAACAGCTCGCACGGGACCAATGCAACTTTTAGGAACTGACCGCGTAGTATCGGATCTCCCGATTTGAGAGTATGACGATAATTTGCAAAAATCACACTTAGACTTAAAAATAAGCCGTTAAAGGGTGAAAACCAAAACCAGTCCCCAAACGGCCCCGTAGGAGGTACGAACACCTCGCACGGAACCAATGCAACTTGTAGGAACTGACCGCGTAGTCCCCGGTCTCCCGATTTGAGAGTATGACGATAATTTGCAAAAATCACTCTTAGACTTAAAAACTAGTCGTTAAGGGGTGAAAATCCAAACCAACCCCCAAACGACCCCGTAGGAGGCACGAACAGCTCGCACGGGACCAATGCAACTTTTAGGAACTGACCGCGTAGTATCGGATCTCCCGATTTGAGAGTATGACGATAATTTGCAAAAATCACACTTAGACTTAAAAATAAGCCGTTAAAGGGTGAAAACCAAAACCAGTCCCCAAACGGCCCCGTAGGAGGTACGAACACCTCGCACGGGACCAATGCAACTTGTAGGAACTGACCGCGTAGTCCCGGGTCTCCCGATTTGAGAGTACGATGATAATTTGCAAAAATCACACTTGGACTTAAAAACAGGCCGTTAAAGGGTGAAAACCCAAACCAGCCCCCAAACGACCCCGTAGGAGGCACGGACACCTCGCACGGGACCAATGCAACTTTTAGGAACTGACCGCGTAGTCTCGGGTGTCCTGGTTTGAGAGTATGACGATAATTTGCAAAAATCACACTTAGACTTAAAAACAGGCCATTAAAGGGTGAAAACCCAAACCAGCCCCCAAACGACCCAGTTGGAGGCACGAACACCTCGCACGGGACCAAAGCAACTTGTAGGAACTGACTGCGTAGTCCCGGGTGTCCCGGCTTGAGAGTATGACGATAATTTGCAAAAATCACAGTTAGACTTAAAAACAAGCCATTAAAGGGTGAAAATCGAAACCTGCCCCCAAACCCCATAGGAGGTACTAACACCTCGCAAGGGACCAATGCAACTTGTAGTAACTGACCGCGTAGTTCCTGGTCTCCCGATTTGAGAGTATGACGATAATTTGCAAAAATCACAATTAGACTTAAAAACTAGCCGTTAAGGGGTGAAAACCCAAACCAGCCCCCAAACGACCCAGTAGGAGGCACGAACACCTCGCACGGGACCAATGCAACTTGTAGGAACTGACCGCGTAGTACCAAATCTCTTGATTTGAGAGTATGACGATAATTTGCAAAAATCACAGTTAGACTTAAAAACTAGCCGTTAAGGAGTGAAAACCCAAACCAGCCCCCAAACGACCCCGTAGGAGGCACGAACACCTCGCACGGGACCAATGCAACTTGTAGGAACTGACCGCGTAGTCCTGGGTATTCCGATTTGAGAGTACGACGATAATTTGCAAAAATCACACTTACACTTAAAAACATGCCGTTAAAGGGTGAAAACCCAAACCTGTCCCCAAACGGCCCCGTAGGAGGTACGAACACCTCGCACGGCCCCATGCAACTTGTAGGAATTGACCGCGTAGTCTCAGGTCTCCCGATTTGAGAGTACGACGATAATTTGCAAAAATCACACTTGGACTTAAAAACTAGCCGTTACGGGGTGAAAACCCAAACCAGCCCCCAAACGACCCCGTAGGAGGCACGAACTCCTCGCACGGGACCAATGCAACTTGTAGGAACTGACCGCGTAGTACCGGGTGTCCCGGTTTGAAAGTATGACGATAATTTGAAAAAATCACATTTTGACTTAAAAAATAGCCGTTAAGGGGTGAAAACCCAAACCAGTCCCCAAACGGCCCCGTAGGAGGCACGGACACCTCGCACGGGACCAATGCAACTTGTAGGAACTGACCGCGTAGTCCCGGGTGTCCTGGTTTGAGAGTACGATGTTAATTTGTAAAAATCATACTTAGACTTAAAAACAGGCCATTAAAGGGTGAAAACCCAAACCAGCCCCCAAACGGCCCCGTAGGAGGCACGAACACCTCGCACGGGACCAATGCAACTTGTAGGAACTGACCGCGTAGTCCCGGGTCTCCCGGTTTGTAAATAGGATGATAATTTGTAAAAGTCACATGTAAACTTAAAAACAGGCCGTTAAAGGGTGAAAACCCAAATCGACCCCAAACGACCCCGTAGGAGGCACGAACACTTCGCACGGGACCAATGTAACTTGTAGGAACTGACCGCACAGTCCCGGGTCTCCCAGTTTGAGAGTATGACGATAATTTGCAAAAATCACACTTAGAGTTAAAAACATGCCGTTAAAGGGTGAAAACCCAAACCGGCCCCCAAACGACCCCGTAGGAGGCACGAACACCTCGTATGGGACCGATGTAACTTGTAGAATCTGACCACGTAGTCTCGGGTCTCCCGATTTGAGAGTATGAGGATAATTTTCAAAAATCACACTTAGAATTAAAAACAGGCCGTTAAAGGGTGAAAACCCAAACCAGTCCACAAACTGCGCCGTAGGAGGTACGAACATCTCGCACGGAACCAATGCAACTTGTAGGAATTGACCGCGTAGTCTCAGGTCTCCCGATTTGAGAGTACGACGATAATTTGCAAAAATCACACTTGGACTTAAAAACTAGCCGTTACGGGGTGAAAACCCAAACCAGCCCCCAAACGACCCCGTAGGAGGCACGAACTCCTCGCACGGGACCAATGCAACTTGTAGGAACTGACCGCGTAGTACCGGGTGTCCCGGTTTGAAAGTATGACGATAATTTGAAAAAATCACATTTTGACTTAAAAAATAGCCGTTAAGGGGTGAAAACCCAAACCAGTCCCCAAACGGCCCCGTAGGAGGCACGGACACCTCGCACGGGACCAATGCAACTTGTAGGAACTGACCGCGTAGTCCCGGGTGTCCTGGTTTGAGAGTACGATGTTAATTTGTAAAAATCACACTTAGACTTAAAAACAGGCCATTAAAGGGTGAAAACCCAAACCAGCCCCCAAACGGCCCCGTAGGAGGCACGAACACCTCGCACGGGACCAATGCAACTTGTAGGAACTGACCGCGTAGTCCCGGGTCTCCCGGTTTGTAAATAGGATGATAATTTGTAAAAGTCACATGTAAACTTAAAAACAGGCCGTTAAAGGGTGAAAACCCAAATCGACCCCAAACGACCCCGTAGGAGGCACGAACACTTGGCACGGGACCAATGTAACTTGTAGGAACTGACCGCATAGTCCCGGGTCTCCCAGTTTGAGAGTATGACGATAATTTGCAAAAATCACACTTAGAGTTAAAAACATGCCGTTAAAGGGTGAAAACCCAAATCGAACCCCAAACGACCCCGTAGGAGGCACGAACACCTCGTGTGGGACCGATGTAACTTGTAGAATCTTACCACGTAGTCTCGGGTCTCCCGATTTGAAAGTATGAGGATAATTTTCAAAAATCACACTTAGAGTTAAAAACAGGCCGTTAAAGGGTGAAAACCCAAACCAGTCCCCAAACGGCCCCGTAGGAGGTACGAACACCTCGCACGGGACCAATGCAACTTGTAGGAACTGACCGCGTAGTCCTGGGTATCCCGATTTGAGAGTACGACGATAATTTGCAAAAATCACACTTAGACTTAAAAACAAGCCGTTAAAGGGTGAAAACCCAAACCAATTCCCAAAAGGCCCCGTAGGTGGTACGAACACCTCGCACGGGACCAATGCAACTTGTAGGAGTTGACCGCGTACTCCCAGGTTTACCGATTTGAGAGTACGACGCTAATTTGCAAAAATCACACATGGACTTAAAAACTAGCCGTTAAGGGGTGAAAACCCAAACCAGCCCCCAAACGACCCCGTAGGAGGCACGGACACCTCGCACGGGACCAATGCAACTTGTAGGAACTGACCGCGTAGTACCGGGTATCCCGGTTTGAAAGTACGTCGATAATTTGAAAAAATCACATTTAGACTTAAAAACTAGCTGTTAAGGGGTGAAAATCCAAACCAGTCCCCAAACGGCCCTGTAGGGGGCACGGACACCTCGCACGGCCCCATGCAACTTGTAGGAATTGACCGCGTAGTCCCAGGTCTCCCGATTTGAGAGGACGACGATAATTTGCAAAAATCACACTTGGACTTAAAAACTAGCCGTTAAGGGGTGAAAACCCAAACCAGCCCCCAAACGACCCCGTAGGAGGCACGAACACCTCGCACGGGACCAATGCAACTTGTAGGAACTGACCTCGTAGTACCGGGTGTCCCGGTTTGAAAGTATGACAATAATTTGAAAAAATCACATTTAGACTTAAAAACTAGCCGTTAAGGGGTGAAAACCCAAACCAGTCCCCAAACGTCCCTGTAGGAGGCACGGACACCTCGCACGGCCCCATGCAACTTGTAGGAATTGACCGCGTAGTCCCAGGTCTCCCGATTTGAGAGTACGACGATAATTTGCAAAAATCACACTTGGACTTAAAAACTAGCCGTTAAGGGGTGAAAACCCAAACCAGCCCTCAAACGACCCCGTAGGAGGCACGAACTCCTCGCACGGGACCAATGCAACTTGTAGGAACTGACTGCGTAGTACCGGGTGTCCCGGTTTGAAAGTATGACGATAATTTGAAAAAATCACATTTTGACTTAAAAAATAGCCGTTAAGGGATGGAAACCCAAACCAGTCCCCAAACGGACCCGTAGGAGGCACGGACACCTCGCACGGGACCAATGCAACTTGTAGGAACTGACCGCGTAGTCCCGGGTGTCCTGGTTTGAGAGTACGTTGATAATTTGCAAAAATCACACTTAGACTTAAAAACAGGCCATTAAAGGGTGAAAACCCAAACCAGCCTCCAAACGGCCCCGTAGGAGGTACGAACACCTCGCACGGGACCAATGCAACTTGTAGGAACTGACCGCGTAGTCCCGGGTCTCCCGGTTTGTAAATAGGATGATAATTTGTAAAAATCACATGTAAACTTAAAAACAGGCCGTTAAAGGGTGAAAACCCAAATCGACCCCAAACGACCCCGTAGGTGGCACGAACACTTCGCACGGGACCAATGTAACTTATAGGAACTGACCGCATAGTCCCGGGTCTCCCAGTTTGAGAGTATGACGATAATTTGCAAAAATCACACTTAGAGTTAAAAACATGCCGTTAAAGGGTGAAAACCTAAATCGGCCCCCAAACGACCCCGTAGGAGGCACGAACACCTCGTATGGGACCGATGTAACTTGTAGAATCTTACCACGTAGTCTCGGGTCTCCCGATATGAAAGTATGAGGATAATTTTCAAAAATCACACTTAGAATTAAAAACACGCCGTTAAAGGGTGAAAACCCAAACCAGTCCCCAAACGGCCCCGTAGGAGTTACGAACACCTCGCACGGGACCAATGCAACTTGTAGGAACTGACCGCGTAGTCCCGGATCTCCTGGTTTGTAAGTACAATGATAATTTGCAAAAATCACACTTGGACTTAAAAACATGCCGTTAAGGGGTGAAAACCCAAACCAGCCCCCAAACGGCCGCGTAGGAGGCACGAACACCTCGCACGGGACCAATGAAACTTGTAGGAACTGACCGCGTAGTCCCGGGTGTCCTGGTTTGAGAGTATGACGATAATTTGCAAAAATCACACTTAGACTTAAAAACAAGCTGTTAAAGGGTGAAAACCCAAACCAGTCCCCAAACGACCCCGTTGGAGGCACGAACACCTCGCACGGGACCAATGCAACATATAGGAACTGACCGCGTATTCCCGGGTGTCCCGGCTTGAGAGTATGACGATAATTTGCAAAAATCACACTTAGACTTAAAAACAAGCCATTAAAGGGTGAAAACTGAAACCAGCCCCCAAACGGCCC
>CASBWL010000606.1:32500-35576 GCA_949130495.1 Sambucus nigra | reverse complement strand
TAGGGTGATGCATAGAACCAAGGCAAAGTCGGTCGGCCGACGAAAAATAGCGAGGCAATGTCGGTCGGCCGACGTCGGTCGACCGACGCCCAGTTACCGGGAAGGAACCTCACGCTACCGAGAAAACTCGGTCATGCTACCGGGAGAGAACCTAATGCGCACGAGAAAACTCGGTCACACTACCGGGAAAACCAGGTAAGGAACCTCGCGCGGACGAGTAACCTCGATCACTTCCCGACAGCACCCTGTAAGGAACCTCGCGCGTCGGTCGACCGACGAAAAAAATCGGTCGACCTAGCAGCAAGGCAATGTCGACAGGGTGATGCCCGGGAACAAGGCAACAGTCGGTCTGGTGATGCCTGGAAACAAGACAATGTCGGCAAGGTGATGCCTCGAAACAAGGCAATGTCGGTCGGGTGATGCCTAGCAACAAGGTGATACCCAAAAATGGGCAAAGTCGGTCCGCCGATGCAAGGCAATGTCGGTCGACCGACGCCCAACAAGGAAATACATTCAAGGAAGGAACCTCACCCGCACGAGACAACTAGGCGCGCTCCTGCGAGTGAACCTCGTGCTCTCGGGTGATGCCTAGAAACAAGGAATTTTTCGGTCGGACGATGCCCAGAAAAAAGGCAAGGTCGGTCGAGTTATGCCTAGAAACAAGCAATGTCGGTCGGATGATGCCTAGAAATAAGGTAAAGTCATTTGGGTGATGCCCAAAAATGGGCAAAGTCGGTCGCCCGATGCAAGGCAATGTCGGTCAGCCGACGATACAGTCGGTCGACCGGCGCCCAACAAGGAAATTCATCCGAGGAAGGAACCTCGCGTGCACGAGAAAACTCGACCCACGTTGCCAAGGTAATACCCAAACCACCCAACAAGTATTTAGGGTGATGCATAGAACCAAGGCAATGTCGGCCCAAAATGGGCAAAGTCGGTCGGCCGACGAAAAATAGCAGAGCAATGTCGGTCAGCCGATGTCGGTCGACCGACGAAAAACAGTACCGGGAAGGAACCTCACGCTACCGAGAAAACTCGGTCACGCTACCGGGAAAACCAGGAGAGGAACCTCAGGCTACCGAGAAAACTCGGTCACGCTACCGGGAAAAACCAGGTGAGGAACCTCGGGCTACCGAGAAAACTCGGTCACGCTACCTGGAAAACCAGGTGAGGAACCTCGCGCGTCGGTCAACCGACGAAAAACTCGATCACGATACCGAGAGAACCCGGTAAGGAACCTCGCGCGCACGGGAAGCCTCGATCACAGCCCGGCAGCAGCACCCGGTAAGGAACCTCGCGCGTCGGTCGACCGACGAAAAAATCGGTCGACCGACGAAAAAGTCGGTCGACCGACATTTTTTTTTCAAAGTTTTTCCAAATGCCTAGGCAAGCTTCCCAGACCTTCCCAACAACATATTATGACTTCCCATGGACGCCCTCAAACTTTGGCAAAGGGAATACCCGAGTACTCATCTTATTGCAGTTGATGTCTACTGCTACCACTATGAAAATTTCGTTAAGATGTTATATGAGGGGGGGTGAGTCCAGAGCAGCAGAGGTTCGAAATTTTCAGCATGACCGATGACCGTTACCGACGCATGCCCGATGCATAAAAACACCCCAAGACAAGTCCACTAAGCCCCGATGACCCAAAAAAGTCCCGAAAAAAGGGTCGCCAAGATCTGCCCGACCGTCGGCCGACCGACGAAAAACGTCGGTCGACCGTTTCCAGGCTAGAACGAAAACGTTGTCCAAATGTTGCCTGAAAGTCATTCCAATGATGACTACATACAAGGCAACGTCCGCAAGTAACTGAGGTCCCTAGATATGCCCGATACTACGGGTCACCGAAAGTCGCCCGATCGTCGGCCGACCGACACGGCACGTCGGTCGACCGTTTCCAGCGCATAATGAAAACGGTGCCCAAATGTTGCCTGAAAGTCATTCGAGCAAACATGGAACACCTAGGCAAGGTACCCAATGGCCAAATGTTCCTAGAAATGTCCGATAGAGAATGGGTCACCAAAAGTCGACCGACCGGCGTGGCACACCGGCTGACCGTTTTCAGTGCAGAACGGAACTGTGCCCAGATGTTGCCTGAAAGTCATTTGAATGATGCCTAGAAACAAGGCAACGTCCCTAGATATGCCCGATACAAGGCGTCGCCAAAAGCGAAACATGCTGTCGGCCGACCGACACGGCACGTCGGTCGACCGTTTTCAGCGCACAACGAAAATGTGCCCAAATGTTGCCTGAATGCCCATGCAAGTTGGCACCCGATTGGGTATCATGGCAAGGCAACCCAATATCGAAAGAAATAGTGGCGCCAACCTGGGATGCCCAACCCAAGATGCAGGTTGGCACCCACAACAGTCCCGACACGATAAGGTAACATATTCCACGTGATGCCTAAGCGACCCAACAAGTTGGTCGATCTATTCCCATGCACGTCCTGCTTACTCCCAAAATATATAGGCAAAGTCGGCCAGGTCGTGCATAAAACCAGGCAATTTCGGTCGGGTGATGTCGAAAAATAAGCGAATAACCTCACGTGATGCCACCGATACCAGTGAAAGAAGACAATGTCGTCGAGGTAATGCTTGGAAAACAGGCAAACAACCTCACGCGATGCCTGACGTTGGGTGACCTTTCCCAGTGCAAGGAAATTTTTCGAACTTATCGCAGTTCATGTCTACTGCTACCACTTTGGAATTTTTGTTAAGATGTTATATAGAGGGGGGTGATGTTCCTAGCCAACCTTCCCTTCCTTCGGGAAGGGTCGGGGAACGAGCGCCTAGGCGTTCCCAGGAATACGGGGGAAATCACACAGTGGGATTTGCATTCGATCTTCGTGAAGCCTCGGAATCACGAAAATGGGATGGTTATCCGACTGTGTGATTACCCTCGTGGGGAGATGCGATGTCCTGGCATCCCCCCGAAAGGATGGGGGAGATTTAACGTTCTAATTGCTTTGGGGTGAGATGCGTTCATGTGATCTGAGATTACATGTTCTAATCACTCTGGGGTAGAAATGATCGGGGCGATCTCCCTTGTCATGTCCCTCAGAATGATGCAT
>CASBWL010000606.1:10000-12500 GCA_949130495.1 Sambucus nigra | reverse complement strand
AGCAATGTCGGTCGGATGATGCCTAGAAATAAGGTAAAGTCATTTGGGTGATGCCCAAAAATGGGCAAAGTCGGTCGCCCGATGCAAGGCAATGTCGGTCAGCCGACGATACAGTCGGTCGACCGGCGCCCAACAAGGAAATTCATCCGAGGAAGGAACCTCGCGTGCACGAGAAAACTCGACCCACGTTGCCAAGGTAATACCCAAACCACCCAACAAGTATTTAGGGTGATGCATAGAACCAAGGCAATGTCGGCCCAAAATGGGCAAAGTCGGTTGGCCGACGAAAAATAGCAGAGCAATGTCGGTCAGCCGATGTCGGTCGACCGACGAAAAACAGTACCGGGAAGGAACCTCACGCTACCGAGAAAACTCGGTCACGCTACCGGGAAAACCAGGAGAGGAACCTCAGGCTACCGAGAAAACTCGGTCACGCTACCGGGAAAACCAGGTGAGGAACCTCGGGCTACCGAGAAAACTCGGTCACGCTACCTGGAAAACCAGGTGAGGAACCTCGCGCGTCGGTCAACCGACGAAAAACTCGATCACGATACCGAGAGAACCCGGTAAGGAACCTCGCGCGCACGGGAAGCCTCGATCACAGCCCGGCAGCACCCGGTAAGGAACCTCGCGCGTCGGTCGACCGACGAAAAAATCGGTCGACCGACGAAAAAGTCGGTCGACCGACATTTTTTTTCAAAGTTTTTCCAAATGCCTAGGCAAGCTTCCCAGACCTTCCCAACAACATATTATGACTTCCCATGGACGCCCTCAAACTTTGGCAAAGGGAATACCCGAGTACTCATCTTATTGCAGTTGATGTCTACTGCTACCACTATGAAAATTTCGTTAAGATGTTATATGAGGGGGGGTGAGTCCAGAGCAGCAGAGGTTCGAAATTTTCAGCATGACCGATGACCGTTACCGACGCATGCCCGATGCATAAAAACACCCCAAGACAAGTCCACTAAGCCCCGATGACCCAAAAAAGTCCCGAAAAAAGGGTCGCCAAGATCTGCCCGACCGTCGGCCGACCGACGAAAAACGTCGGTCGACCGTTTCCAGGCTAGAACGAAAACGTTGTCCAAATGTTGCCTGAAAGTCATTCCAATGATGACTACATACAAGGCAACGTCCGCAAGTAACTGAGGTCCCTAGATATGCCCGATACTACGGGTCACCGAAAGTCGCCCGATCGTCGGCCGACCGACACGGCACGTCGGTCGACCGTTTCCAGCGCATAATGAAAACGGTGCCCAAATGTTGCCTGAAAGTCATTCGAGCAAACATGGAACACCTAGGCAAGGTACCCAATGGCCAAATGTTCCTAGAAATGTCCGATAGAGAATGGGTCACCAAAAGTCGACCGACCGGCGTGGCACACCGGCTGACCGTTTTCAGTGCAGAACGGAACTGTGCCCAGATGTTGCCTGAAAGTCATTTGAATGATGCCTAGAAACAAGGCAACGTCCCTAGATATGCCCGATACAAGGCGTCGCCAAAAGCGAAACATGCTGTCGGCCGACCGACACGGCACGTCGGTCGACCGTTTTCAGCGCACAACGAAAATGTGCCCAAATGTTGCCTGAATGCCCATGCAAGTTGGCACCCGATTGGGTATCATGGCAAGGCAACCCAATATCGAAAGAAATAGTGGCGCCAACCTGGGATGCCCAACCCAAGATGCAGGTTGGCACCCACAACAGTCCCGACACGATAAGGTAACATATTCCACGTGATGCCTAAGCGACCCAACAAGTTGGTCGATCTATTCCCATGCACGTCCTGCTTACTCCCAAAATATATAGGCAAAGTCGGCCAGGTCGTGCATAAAACCAGGCAATTTCGGTCGGGTGATGTCGAAAAATAAGCGAATAACCTCACGTGATGCCACCGATACCAGTGAAAGAAGACAATGTCGTCGAGGTAATGCTTGGAAAACAGGCAAACAACCTCACGCGATGCCTGACGTTGGGTGACCTTTCCCAGTGCAAGGAAATTTTTCGAACTTATCGCAGTTCATGTCTACTGCTACCACTTTGGAATTTTTGTTAAGATGTTATATAGAGGGGGGTGATGTTCCTAGCCAACCTTCCCTTCCTTCGGGAAGGGTCGGGGAACGAGCGCCTAGGCGTTCCCAGGAATACGGGGGAAATCACACAGTGGGATTTGCATTCGATCTTCGTGAAGCCTCGGAATCACGAAAATGGGATGGTTATCCGACTGTGTGATTACCCTCGTGGGGAGATGCGATGTCCTGGCATCCCCCCGAAAGGATGGGGGAGATTTAACGTTCTAATTGCTTTGGGGTGAGATGCGTTCATGTGATCTGAGATTACATGTTCTAATCACTCTGGGGTAGAAATGATCGGGCGATCTCCCTTGTCATGTCCCTCAGAATGATGCATGGGCATCAGGCAAGTGTTGCTCCTCGCTTGCCTGTCCATCCTCCCGCCTTGTAATCCCTTGTGTTCTAGTGAACGAAGAACGTGGCATGTAG